>MU715277.1:188255-225608 GCA_026770625.1 Nicotiana glauca
CCCCCCTCCCCCCCCCCCCCCCAATTTCTCTCTTTCACTCTGCCGTTACACTTTCCCCTCACCTATCAAATTCACTTTGCTAAAACATAAAGCTCTTATCGGCTATCGACTTGCCGGTAATAATGGTGTTTCCACCACCATGCCTAGCCTCCATGGCTCCCTCACATGCCAGAACCTTGCTACCTTGAGGTCCTCAAGGGAACAAGAAGGCGGTTCACTCACCTCCCATGGTTTTTATGCTATTCTCCGGTCACCTTGGCCTGTCTAAGTAAGATTTTTCTATTTTCCGTCTAGACCATGGCTTCTAAGCCGAAATATCTCCATCTCTGGGTCATTTTTCTCGAAACTCTATTTTCCTCTCTTAACTTTTTAGATTTATAACAGATCTGAAAATATTAGAACTATTTTTTTTGCTTGTTTTATGAAAACCTTTCGATTTCAAAGCGTTGCTTAATTTTCCTTCATAACTAGGGTTTCTGAAACTTTCTTTAAGAACGGTTTTGATTCTTAAATGTTGTTCTCTGATCCCTGAGTATTTAATCGAGTTTTGTTAAGCTTTCCCCTTTAAACCTAACTAGTTATGTTGAAAACCCCTAATTTTTTGCTTTAGTCTTGGATTCTGAGTTCGTCGTTACTGTTTGTTCATTCGATTTATCTGCATGTTTGATTCTCATGAATATGCTTCGATTGAATATTAGAGTATTTTATGATTTTCACCCTAGTAATATCTTATTAAGGATTTCGATTTGGTTCTTCCTGTTTATACTCCGTTTATTGGTTTATTCATGGAAGTCCATACTATTTCCCTTAATATTAGTACTATTTTTCGATTCTTGAATCCTTGATTTACTATGTTGATACTCTTATACCAATTTCTAGCTATTTTTCAAATTTTCATAACCCTTAAATTATTTTTTTACATATTATGTTGTTGAATGTATTATTAATTAATTCCTACTGTTATTTCCTTAATTAGACCTTTATGTATCTACCCTTAATTATATATTCTGTACCTATGTTGTTTGAATTCTTTCCTTATTTGCTACTTTCTTTCTACCGTTGGTAAATTACTCACTTAATTAAGGGATACATGACTGATTTTCATTCTTCATTGATTATGTAGTTCTATAATTGCTGAACAATTGATTCTTGCCTTATTTACCTGGCTTTCCAACTATTATATATACTCTCTTCTCTTTTCATTACACACACCAACACATTGTCTTAAACCTTCTCTCGCACATGCACACATATTCTCTCTTGCCCTTCTTTCTGGTTATTTTCTATTCTCAGTCAGCTGCAAGCCAAGACTGAATATTATACACTATGTGTTTACTCTCCCTTAACTAGTATGTCCACAGTTTAGTTTAAATCTTCAAAAAGAATATGTCTCTTGGTATTTCAGTTCTTCTTATTTCTATTATGCTTTTACTTATTGTTTTCTACCCTGCAATTAGCATGTCTACTTATTGTTCTATTAAATATGATTATGGTATTCCTCTTCTAAACTCAACATGTCACCCTCTTAATAGACTTCATTGTGATTCTCTTTCACTGACGTTGGTTCATTTTCTAGCATAAACCTCTTTGTGATAAGACTGTTTCTGCGACTACTAGATTCTGTAATACACTCACCCCCCCTCTAGGACTTTTCTTATCCTAACATAATGCAAATCTGCTTGTTGTATGCTTACTCTTATGGGTTTCCAAATTGTCCCCAACCCAATACTTCCCTGCTTGTGAATGTTGAAATGATACTATTCTTCGAACTTGTTCTCTGTGTGTTGTCCTGTTGTTGCTCCTATTTCCTTTCCTTTTCAAAACTATTTTCCCCTAAGTAACTCTTTTGTTGTTCTGAAAACTTATTTCAAACATGATGTTTCAAAAAAAATTTCCAACTCAACCTTTTCAAAACTGTGTCAAGCACTATCACTATACTCTTAGACCACTAAGTTCCGCCCCTTTTGTGTGAGCCTTGCACTGGGACCCTTGAGCTCCCTCTGAACTTGGACACACAAAAGCTGGCCTTTCCACACTGAACTTACTCTGTCTTGGCTATAAAATCTGGGTGTGAGCACTTCCCAGGATCCCTTGAGGTCCTTAGGGAACTCTGACACACTCCGATATGAGAAAGGCTATGAAACAATCTTGGCATTTGAGGTTCTGGAAATCTGGGACTGTTTTCAGGCTCTCTATAGTGTAACTTTGTTTACCGTGAAAATGGTAACAACAATTAAATTTGTAAATGGAATTCTAAAAATACGTGATCTATTCATGAGCTAGTTGTTTGGGCAATTTGTATTGAGATTACTCGGTGTAACGATGAAATACGAGTTAAGATGAGTCAGTAAGAAAATCGAAGAGGCCTGCTGGCCGGACGCAAAATAGGTCGATGGAGGCCTCGGGTATAGTGTGGTATGGTTTCTAAATAGATGGGGGGTGTTGTGGGGTTGATCATTTATGGAGTTTAGTGGTTCAGGAATGAGTAGTGGGGTGTTGTTTGAAGTGTGACATGTGTTGCAGTGTTGATGGGGAGCAGGTTGTTTCTTTGGTTTCGAGATGTTTTGTGGAGGTGTAGGATTTTGAGCATTGGGAAATTTGACATCTAGGGTAGTGAGGGAAAATGATAAGTTTGCCAAGTTCTGAACTTGGTCCAGTTCTTCCTGAAATTTCAATAACTTCTGTTCGAGCTGGGCAGCACTTTCTTTGGAAACCTGAATACCCTGAGGAACCTCTACCCTTTCGGCTGAGTTGTTCAAACCTTCCATTTTTCTTCTACTTTTGTTTATAATAGGACTCGGAGGAGGAGGGCCCTTAGATCTTGTAGAGTAGGATGATGATGCCAGAGTGCATGAACTAACCTTTTGGGGAGGGGAATAAAACAAAAGTAAAAACAAAAAGGTACCGAGTTAGTAAGGGTTATGAGAAGAAAACGTTGCAATATTTAAACACATAGTGAAAGAATATAAATCGTGTCCTAATTTGGGTGCCTCGTTGCGCCCAAGGGAGTCCTAGAGACAAGTTGATTCGGAAAACTTATAATGCTAAACGCCTCATTTTACTGATAGAAATAAGACGAATCCCAAAACGACACTAAAAATTGCAGGAAATAAAATGTCACTAATGGCTATGGGCCTTATTACATTAAAGCAAAAGAAAGACTCCTAACTACTTGGTCCCAGAAGGACCTTTCCCAGACTCGAGATCTTTAGCTCCATCGAACATCTTCACCAGCTCACGCAGTCCCAGCAACAAGTGTCGACGCTCCCTTTTTCTCGCGAAATCGGGTTTACGACATTTGGGAGGACAACTCGCTCCGTTTTGGGATTTGTTTTATTTTTTGGATTTGAAGATTCGCCACCTAATAATTAAGTGCATTAGTACACTAAAAGGGTTTATTGAGTTGGAAAACCAGAGTTTGGGTAAGGGCTAGAAATTATCTCGAGGGGAAGGTGTTAGGCACTCCCCAAGATACACTAGTGTGGTACCCGGCCATGTTATATTGTGACTTCACATAATCAAGTAAACAATCAAAGATTCAAATATACAACATTGCAAATAAGCTAAAACGTTTGAAGGTAAGTAGGGAAGGCAGAGATTTATATAAAGATTTGAATAGTTTTACGAGAAGAGATGAAAACAAAAAGGGGTCCTTGGTTTATGATTAATATGGATCGCGTCAATGCAATATTCATTAATCGCTCCTTAGAAAAGGGGCTACATGAGATATTAATACATCGTTCATCATCTCCATATTCTACCCTTCCCACCCCGTAAAGGTTATTAAATGCGTAAGTTGGTCACGAATACTTACTGCGTGCTATTACCCGTCCCGGCTTATAAGTCTTGGAGGGTATTTAGGACCACTATTCCTATGTGGTAGGGACTAGGCCGAACCCTTAAGTTTAAAGGCAAAAATGCTAAGCGACATACATAACAAATAGGACTGCACATAAGGGAAAATACAAAGTCAAATAAAGGCTCACAGATTCCTCCACAAGTGAACACATAATTAGCACGTATTAAACACATTCAAGGTCTCAAAGATAGGATTTTTTTTTTACAAAAAAGAATAGGTAACAACATTTGAGTTAGTGGGAAGAACCGTTAAAGCATGGTTTAAAAAATGAAGTAGTAACAGTAGTTTAATGAGGTCTAGGACAAGTAAAATAGCACGATTCTGGGCAGAGAATGGTAACCCAATAATTTGAGAACATAAAAATCAGAAACTCAGTGAGTGTAAATAGGTGCACCATTTCAAAATTGTTTCCAAATAGAGCAGGATTTTCAATAAAAATAGAGTGAACTTCAGAGAGTCAAAGCAAGAATGGGAGCGACAG
Source organism: Nicotiana glauca (assembly GCA_026770625.1). Lineage (NCBI taxonomy): Eukaryota > Viridiplantae > Streptophyta > Magnoliopsida > Solanales > Solanaceae > Nicotiana > Nicotiana glauca. Next base: position 192,596 of record MU715277.1, read on the forward strand.
AGTTCGAAATTGAAAGAGGCTGGTTAGTCTTAACTGGTAACAACATTATCAACCGATTATTATTAGGCCTAAAGTTTGCCTAGGTGTCGTATATATTGTCTGATTATCTTAAGGGGTGGACATGCATATTTGATTCTAGTTTTAAAAGGAAACAGTTAACCAAATTGTATTATTATATTAAGTATGCTAATGACGCATTTAACTATTTCAAATCAGACAAAATAAAACCCTAAGTGATAGGATGTCTAATGCACATAGAAGTTCCTAAAACATGGTCTCTACATGCTAATGAGAATGCAGCAGTAGCCTTATAATGGTTATTTGCTAGTTATTAATTGATCATGATTATGAAATGAGTATAATAACAGGCTGAAAGTAAGGGCTTAAAACAGGATCTCTAATGTATGAGATGCATGTCCTACACATGATATCTATTGCGCAAATAGGTAAATAAAGTCCTATAAGCATTTTTTTCTACCTATTACTTAAACTAAGCATGCCTAACCCCCCCCATATTCACTATCCAAACACCAATCATTCGTTTACAAATTATTACAAACCAATGATAGCTGAATTATAGTAATAAAGAATAAAATAAGAAGTTATTCTATAGGGAGCCTTCAATCAGGCCCAATCTTCCAACCTCACTTCTTTCGAGTTTCACAGCCTTTACCATGGTCTGGGTGCGACAAAGCTCCCTAAGGCCCCATTGGGTCCTTGGCACCAATACCAGCACCCAAACACTTACCAAAATGTTGAACAAGTGCAGTGTGGAATTACCAGCCTTATGCGTCAAAGTTCAATGAGTACTCAGAGGTACCCAAAGCAATGCTTACACGAAGGGGGTAGAACCTAATCTCTAAGAGTAGTGAGAGTGATTGATATATTTTTAAAGGAATTGAGTTGAGAAAAATAGTTTGAAAATGATCCATCTAGAATCAATTTTTGAAAGGAAAAAAATAGAAGTGTAACAGTTTTGGAAGGAGGTGAGTAGGACAATCTCAGAACTAGAATTTCACACATGGTTCAGTGACCATCTCGTATGGTAGAGACTCATGGGGTCCCAGGGATGAAGAGAACCGACAGGATAAAGCTTCAAGACGGCTGGTGGTCGAAAGAGGTGAGGTTGGAGGTGGCCGGAGAGAGGGTGAAGGCCATCAGAGAAGAAGAACCAGAAGGTTCTAGAGAGAAGGAGGAGAGGAAGGGACAAAGTAGAGAGAGTGACCGGTCTCGATGACTGAGGGGTCAAAGGGGGGGTGGGGTAGTTAGAAATTAATTAAGGAAAAAATAGCTAGCCCGTTGATCTTATTTGATCAATGACTTAGATTTATTCGGAGCTGGGCCGGGTTACTTAGAGATTGGGCTGAGTGGATTTGGATTGGGTATTAGATCAATTGGGTTAATTTAAATCTGTTGAGGTGGGTTAAAATTGGAGCTAAAATTACAATAATAATAGGCCAGGTATTAAATATCCACTTTCTCCCTTTTATTTTATATAAAATAGTAAAAATAATTTTAAAAATAAGTTAAAAGCACTAAACTAATTAATAATATATATAAATTAATCTAAAAATACTGAAAATAATTTTATAATTGTAAAACATTATTAATCATAATATAGGCTATAATTGCAATTTTATGCCATTTAGCTTAAAAACTATCAAATAAATTTATAAAAATATACAAAAATCACCTTAATTATATTTTGGTGTAAATACGAGAATGAAAATAAACTATTCACAAAATGATAATTTTAAGAATAATTATGGGATTTTGTACTGCTAAAAATAGACAATAAATTGATCTTACATTTTTTAGAAAATTAGGAAAAATACTAAAACTCTTGGGCATGCTTAGGTATGCATACACATGCTATTAAAAGTTAGGAATCAACAACTGCCCCTCTTTACCCAGGAAGGATGAAGGAGTTGTCGGGTAAAGATGTGATGGCCAATTTTGATCGGAATGAACGACTTGTAAAGGATTTTGACCGAGCTCTGGTTCCTGAGCTGCCTACATACCCTTGGTCTTACAGGAATCAGGCCATGTGTAGTTTAGAATCCGTCGGCGGAAAATGCCGATGGAGATTTCTAAAGACGGACGCGATATTCAAGTTGGGTAGGATGGTCAGGGACTGATAGGCTACGGGAACCGGAGCGGGATCGCTCCTGCTATGATGGCTGTTGTTAGCCGGCGTACCTGCAAATAAACTATATGAACATATATTGTGCATAAATTTAAACGTGATGCAAGTTCCCCGGACCATGAATGCTATATTTGGACAGGTAGGATGACGTCCTCGGACCATGACGTCCTGGGCCATGAGGCGTATAATAAAGGATTCGTAGGATATGAAATGATGTTCTCGGGCTTATGGGAATGATGACTCCAAACTATGATGCCTTTGAATAATGATATGCAAAAAATAAAAATAGGGTCCTCAGGCCATGGCATGGCGTTCTCGGGCTATGAAAATGGTGCCTCTGAATAATGACGCCTTTGGATAATTTGGCGATCTTTTAGCCCATGAAATGCATAAGGCGGCGATCTTTCAGCTGATGCAAGACTTAAAAATAATGGCGATATTTCAACCGATGCTAGATTTAAATGAAGTGACGATATGTCAGCCGATGCAAAGATTTAAATAAAGTTGGCGATATTTCAGCCTATGTAAACTGTAAACATAGATGGCAATTTTTTAGCCGATTGCAGGACTTAAATAAAGGGTGGCGGTATTTCAACCATGCAAGAGAGATAAAGTGGCGATATTTCAGCCATGCAGGATTTAAATGAAGTGGCGATATTTATGCAGATGCAAAGATTTAAATAAAGTTGGTGATACTTCAGCTGATGTAAAGTGTAAACATAGATGGCAATTTTTTAGCCGATTGCAGGACTTAAATAAAGGGTGGCGGTATTTCAGCCATGCAAGAGAGATAAAGTGGCGATATTTCAGCCATACAAGATTTAAATGAAGTGGCGATATTTTAGCCAGTGCAAAGATTTAAATAAAGTTGGCGATATTTCAGCTGATGTCAAGTGTAAACATAGATGGCGATTTTTTAGCCGATTGCAGGACTTAAATAAAGGGTGGCAATATTTCATCCATGCAAGAGAGATAAAATGGCAATATTTCAGCCATGTAGGATTTAAATAAAGTTTGCGATCTTTTAGCCATGCAGATGGAGACAATGCTTAGTCTTAGAAGGCAGAAAGGCAGCCTTATGCAATGCGAGAAAAAATGCAGATGGAGACAATGCTTAGTCTCGGAAGGCAGAATGGTGGCCTATGAAATGCAAGAAAATGCAGATGGAGACAATGTTTAGTCTCGGAAGGCAGAAAGGTAGCCTTATGCAATGCAAGGAAAATGCAGATGGAGACAATGCTTAGTCTCGTAAGGCAGAAAGGTAGCCTTATGCAATGCAAAACAAAAATGTAAAAGGAAAGTAATAGTAAAATCTCTTAGCTGATAGCGTCATAGCTGACAGTCGATTGCTATATTGTGGCTGCTAGGGATGTCGTATAAATAGATGATGACTTTCAAAAAATTATGAGTGTGTAATCGCATCTGATGGTTTTATGTCTTGGGTGCCTGCATCCAAAGAAAATTGTGAGTTTTATAAAGGGGGGAAGGTTAGTCCGTCTTCCCGTGGACTTCGCTTGTCTGCTCGGCGTTGTTTTCATTGGGGTAGCATCGCTTAAACAAAGCAATGATAGTAGTTACGCATGATTTAGTAAAAATATGTTGTAAATACATAATTGAAAATAGTTTTCTTTTAGATGAACCGATGACTGCGATGCGGCTTAAGACATTGCAGCCTCTTTTCCTCCGAAATTTTGAGGGTCCTCTCAAAATTCTACTCCAGTTTACGGGGCTGGTGCCTCTGACGGCTGCGTGCAATGAATGGCTGAAAATCAACTTCGGAATTTTGAGGGTCCTCCTCAAAATTCTGCCCCAGTTTCTAATATCGGGGGGAAATAAAAATTTTATTAAATTGTGACCGAACCCATATGGCTGCCTATATATCCCCTCTTAAAAGGGAATCAGGTCAGGCGTAGTTCAAATTACATCATAAAGAAATCATAATGATTACACATAATAACGCTTGACTGCATCTGAATTGATTGGCTTTGTCCAGACTTCTCCATCCATTTCTGCAAGTATGAGGGCTCCTTCTATTAGGACCCGATGAACCATGTATGGACCCTGCCAATTGGTAGAGAATTTTCCCTTGGCTTCATCTTGATGCGGGAATATTTTCTTCAACACCAGCTACCCCAGTGTGAATTGTCTTGGCTTGACTCTCTTGTTGAAGGCTCTGGTCATTCTGTTCTAATAAAGCCTACCAAGGCAAACTGCGTTCATTCTCTTACCATCTGTGAGGGCTAGCTGTTCGTAATGACTCTTTACCCATTCTACATCATTGATCTCTGCTTCTTGTATGATTCTTAGAGATAGAATTTCTACCTCGGAGGGAATGACTGCCTCATTACCATAAACCAACATATAGGGAGTCACCCCGGTTGGTGTGCGTACTGTGGTACGGTACACCAATAAAGCAAATGATAGCTTTTCATGCCACTGCTTGTGTTTCTCTATCATTTTCCTTAGTATCTTCTTGATGTTCTTATTTGCCGCTTCTACAGCTCCATTCATTTGAGGTCTGTAGGTTGTAGACTTGTTGTGCTTAATCTTAAAGGTTTCACACATCGCTTTCATCAGGTCACTATTGAGATTGGAACCATTATCAGTAATGATTGACTCTGGGATGCCGAACCGACAAATGATATATTCGCGGACAAAGTCTGCCACAACTTTCTTAGTTACTGCCTTATATGATGCTGTTTCAACCCATTTGGTAAAATAATCAATTGCCATAAGAATGAACCTGTGCCCGTTTGATACAGCAGGCTCGATAGGTCTGATGATATCCATTCCCCAAGGGGCGAACGACCATGGCGAGCTTGTTGCATTAAGCTCATTAGGAGGAACCTTTATCATATCCGCATGTATCTGATAGTGATGGAATTTTCAGACATACTGGATGCAGTCCGTTTCCATCGTCATCCAAAAATATCCAGCTTAGAGTATTTTCTTGGCCAGGACAAAACCATTCATATGCGGGCCACAGGTTCCTGCATGAACCTTTTCTAACAACCTGGATGCTTCCTTTGCTTCGACACACCTTAGTAATCCCAATTCGGGAGTCCTTCTATACAGAATTCCTCCGCGATGAAAGAAGCGATTGGATAACCTCTGCAGTGTGTGCTTCTGAGTAGTATTTGCAAGTTCTGGGTATTCTCTTGTCGCCAAATATTTCTTGATGTCTTGAAACCATGATTTTTCGTCGGCTTCTTCCTCTTCATGAGCACAGTAAGCTGGTTGATCATGGATTTTTATCGGGATAGGATCAATGAAGTTCTTATATGGATGCTGAATCATGGATGATAGATTGGCTAATGCATCGACGAACTTATTCTGGACTCTGGGACATGCCAAAATTCTGTCTTTGTGAACCTCTTCCTCAACTCCTGTACATGATGCAAATACGGGAGTATCTTGGAGTTATTTGTTGCCCATTCTTCTCGGACCTGATGTATGAGCAAATCTGAATCCTCGATCACTAGCTCCTGAATGTTCATATCAATGGCCAGCTTGAGCCCTAAGATGCAGACTTCGTATTTGTCCATATTGTTGGTGCACGGGAACCTGAGCTTGGCACACACCCGATAATGCTGACTTGTTTTTGATACTAGAACTACTTTTATGTCGACTCCCTTCAAGTTTGCTGCTCCATCGAAAAACATTCTCCAATCATAGGATTCTGCGATATCTTCTCCTATGAAGGATACCTCATAATCAGGAAAATATGTCTTTAGAGGCTCGTATTCTCTATCCACGGGATTTTCGGCAAGATGATCCGCCAATGCTTGTGCTTTAATTTCCTTCTGGGTCACGTAAACAATATCGAATTCACTCAGCAGGAATTTCCACTTTGCTAGCTTTCCTGTGGGCATGGGCTTTTGGAAGATATACTTCAGCGAATCCATTCTCAATATGAGATAAGGGGTATAGGCACAAAAATAATTCCTCAACCTTTGAGCTACCCAAGTCAAAGCACAACAGGTGCGCTCTAATAGAGAATACCGGGCCTCGTATGAGATGAACTTCTTGCTGAGATAGTAGATGGCTTGATCTTTTCTCCCTGTTTTGTCATGTTATCCCAAAACACAACCGAATGCCCCATCCAATACTGCAAAGTAGAGCAATAGCGGTCTACCTGGTTCGGGCGAAACCAAAACTGGCGGTGTTGATAGGTATTCCTTGATTCTGTCGAAAGCTTTCTAACAGTCATCAGTCCATTTGGTAGTGGCGTCTTTCTTTAACATTTTAAAGATGGGCTCACAAATGACAGTGGATTGAGCTATGAACCGGCTGACGTAATTGAGTCTTCCCAAGAAACTCATGACCTCTTTCTTTTTCTTTGGCGGTGGCAATTATTGAATGGCCTTAACCTTTGATGGATCCAACTCTATTCCTCGGCGACTTACGATGAACCCAAGCAGCTTTCCGGCAGGAACCCCGAATGCACATTTGGCAGGGTTTAGTTTCAGATTGTACCTTCTCAATCTGTTGAAGAACTTCCTTAGATCTTCCATATGGACAGGGGCTCTCTTGGACTTGATGATGATATCATCTACATATACCTCGATCTCTTTGTGTATCATGTCATGAAAAATAGTAGTCATGGCCCTCATATAGGTAGCCTAGCATTCTTCAATCCAAACGGCATCATCTTGTAACAATACATTCCCCATGGCGTAATGAAAGCCATTTTCTCTGCGTCTTCTCCGTACATTTATATCTGATGATACTCGGCAAAACAATCAACGAATGACTGCAGCTCATGCTTGGCATAGTTGTCAATCAGAATGTGTATGTTCGACAAGGGGAAGTCGTCTTTTGGACTGGCCCGGTTGAGGTCCCGATAGTCGACAAAGACTCTAACCTTCTTGTCCTTTTTCGGCACTGGAACGATATTGGCTAACAATGTTGGATACTCTACTACCCTGAGGACCTTGGCTTTGACTTGCTTGGTGACTTCTTCCTTGATTTTCAAACTCATGTCAGGCCTGAACTGCCTGAGCTTCTGCTTTATCGGCGGGCATGCAGGATCGGTTGGCAGTTTGTGAGCTATAATAGATGTACTGAGAATGTTCATATCATCATAGTACCAAGCGAATATGTCCTCATATTCCATTAGGAATTCTGTGTACTCTTCATTTTCTGACGGTGACAGGTCAGCACTGATGTGCGTTTCCTTGACATTCTCTATATCCCCCAAGTTGACAACCTCAGTTTCGTCCAAGTTAGACTTAGGCCTATTCTCAAAGTCCTCAAGCTCTTTAATGACATCTTCTGATATATCATCCTCTTTTGAGTTTATATCCGTTTGTTGCGTTGTCTCATCGCATGTCACATTCGTCGGTTCATCAAGATAAGTAATAGTAATACTGTGTAAATAAAGTAAATAATAGAGAAATAATAAGAGCGAGATTTATAAGAAACTAAAATGCTTTGATAAATTCCATAATTGTTTTGAACATTGGAGCTCTTTTCGAAATTTAAAGAAAGTACGGAAAGAAAATCAACTAGCAACAAAGTAAAAGATAATGTATGGTGCTTTGTTTAGCCTTGCTACCCCAAAGCTGTCCGGGCCTTGGTGGATATTATGGACCAATTATTGAGGCGCACTCCTTGGCTCACAACTTGTATGGAAGGGTCTTCCTCCCCTTCCTCCTCAAAAATGACATAGTAGTCCATATTGTCGTCTTCCAAGAACAGATTCTTTATTGCCGCCAATGTTTACTTTTCTTCTGACCCATATATGACGTCTGCCGGCTGGAAAGTCTACTCCAAACGGGGTATCGGGTGCTCCAGTGGATAGTAAGGGCCACGCCATGGTGGTGACCAGTCCTTGAATTCTTCCCAAGTATATCCATACCCCAACCCGAAGGGGGTGCCGTGTGTCTTCAGCTTGATAGGTTTAGTGATTCCTTGGAGGTTCTTGCCGAGCCCCTTGCCAGGTTCATATCTGCTCCAATTCAGTATACTTTCGATCTTGTTATCCATCACTTATCCTTGTCTACGGCATTGACTCGCTCACTGTGTGGGTAGGTTTCTCCACCTATCTTCATTCTTCCTCTGATCGCTGGGATGGTCTGGCGACGGTATATAGTATTACTACCATCGCCATGAATAATCACCTCTTGGTGATTCCACTCGAACTTTACTGCCTGGTGCAGGGTTGATGCTACAGCTCTAGCAGCGTGAATCCAAGGTCCTCCCAATAACAAGTTGTAAGATGCTGGGATGTCTATTACTTGAAATTCAACATCGAACCAAGTCGGTCCCATTTGCAAACACAAACTGATTTCCCCAATAGCGGACCTTTGGGAGCCATCAAAAGCTTTGACGTTGATGGCCCCATCCTTGATCTCATGCAGGCTCTTTCCTAATGTTCTGAGAGTCAACAATGGACAAATGCTAAGGCTGGACCCTCCGTCAATCAGAATCTTGGCGATGAAATAGTCTTGACATTGCACAGTGATATGCAATGCTTTGTTGTGGCTTAGCCCTTCCGGTGGTAGCTCATCTTTGTGAAAAGTGATTTTGTGGCTCTCCAATACTTGCCCTACCATGTTTGCCATTTCTCCTCCATTTATGTTGCTGGGCACATATGCTTCACTCGGCACTTTCAATAAGGCATTTTTATGTGTGTCAGAGCTTTGTAGCAGGAGATCTGGGCTGGCGTCTTGTTCAACAGGTCAATGACCGAGTACTACTTTGCTTGTATCTTCCTATAGAGGTCATCATGCCCAGTTTCAGTGACGGTCGGTCGTCCAGAGGCCTGCTTACTGGACTCAGCTAGATGTTCTGGAGTATAAATCCTGTCGGTTCTGTTCATACCTTGTGCTACAATTGCTTCTCCAAATTTAGTTTTCCCCTTCCTTCTCACCTCGACATTGTAATCCCAAGGAATGGCTTTCGTATGGAATGGTACTATGGCTAACATCGCTACAGGAATGGGTACCCTTTTTTTGGGAGGTAACACAGCAACTTCAAATGGTACAGGTGCCTTTGGAGACCCAAACTCAACCTCAATTGGTTCTGGCGTCCTTGTAGAAGACGGTGTTTCAAACTCGAGTGGTACGAACATGTTTGCTACAACATCCCTAGAGGGATAGATCTAGACTACAATCGGATTAAGTATGATTGTTGGTTTCTTCGGCTCGTCACCTTCGGCAATCAATCCAATCGACCCTTTGGGGTCCCAATCGTCTTCTATCTCGATCACGTGAATGCCTCCACCCTTTTGGTCAGACAGAGGGTTATTGCGAACATTAGGAGCAGGATCCTTTGCCACGATCTATTGTCGACTTCTAATAAACGTGATTGACCCAATTCTGGATCATCTTCTAGAATCGTATAACTATCAAAAGTGAGTGACTGTTCATCGAAACTGTTATAGTCCGAATACTCATAAGGTAGGGTCGACGCCCGCCTCCCCCCAAACTGTACTTGATGAGAAATGCGAAACAAAAAAGAAAAAAAAAAGATCCCCCGTTGGGAATGAAATTATGCTCCCTGTCCCCCTTTTCACAGAAAATGGAGAGATGAATTGATATATTTATTGAATCCGTCGGGACTGACGGGGCTCGAACCCGCAGCTTCCGCCTTGACAGGGCGGTGCTCTGACCGATTGAACTACAATCCCAGGAAAATTAGGTGTACAGCCTAAAATCAATTTAGATTCGCTGTGTTGTAACANATGAAATTATGCTCCCTGTCCCCCTTTTCACAGAAAATGGAGAGATGAATTGATATATTTATTGAATCCGTCGGGACTGACGGGGCTCGAACCCGCAGCTTCCGCCTTGACAGGGCGGTGCTCTGACCGATTGAACTACAATCCCAGGAAAATTAGGGGGAGAATGATTAGACATCGAACGATTAATTTCGATTTCTTATTATCGTGGAATTCATCATCAAGATGGATTGCCCTTACGCGGTCAACGAACTCATACTAATGCTAGGACTTGTCGCAAGCTAATTCGGAAATAAAAGAAGTCTACCGAAAGCCCTTGGTACTTGTCTGATCAATCACACTGATAGCTTCAATAGTTCACTGAGATTTTTGTGAATGATCGTGACAGCTATGCAATTCGTACTGCATTGGCAGAATTGCTATACACTCTATAAAAAGAGGCTCGATAAGCCTTCGTGCTCTGCAAAAAAAAAACAAAAAACAGAACTTTTCTACTAGTGTATATCGAGAAGCCATGGCCCTCCCTGCTCAAATTCTCGACATTCCCCAGCGACTTTAAAGCTTGGATCTTATCTTTCAGGGAGCGGAATTTGTTAATGGTGTGCCCCTTCATGCCGGAATGGTATGCACAGGTTTTGTTCAGGTTGACCCATTGGGAAGGATTTTATGGAGTTATGGCAAGGATAGGGGTGACGTAACCAACAACTTTGAGCCTTTCATACAGCTGGTCGATTGGTTCGGCGATGGCATTGTATTGCTTGGGAGGTCTACGGTTGAAGTTAGGGCGCGGTCTAGGGAAGTTTTGGCGGGTGGGAGGTGATTGATAGTGAGACGGCTGAGCATTATAGGCTTGGTAGACGGGTGCGAGTTGGGAATATCTTGGTGAGGTAGGTTGATATGTGGGGGGTGGAGATGATTGGTAAGTAGGTGGTGGAACTTGGTAAGAGGGCGGGGGTGCTTGGTAATTAGGGGTAAGTTGATATATGAGAGGGGATATTGGGTAGGTTTGGTATTTTATTGGGGATTTTGTTCTCTGTGCAACCATCATGGCACTCAATCCTTTTTCTTGGATGTGCCACCAGACTGTAGAGCCTTGTTAGTGGCCAACAATGCCTCAAAATTAGTGACAATACCACTTTTAATGCCTTCCTCGATCCTTTCCCCTAGCTTGATGATGTCAGAGAATTTCTGGCCTTCAATCAGCATCAACCTCTCATAATATTGTGGGTCCTGAGCTCGGACGAAATACCTGTTCATCTATTTTTTTTCTAAGGCCGGCCTGACCTTAGCAGCCTCTGATCTCCAACAAATAGAATACTCGCGGAACATTTCTGTAGGCTTCTTCTTCAAATTCTGGATATAGAATACATCAGGCGCATTCTCAGTATAGAATTTGAACCTGTCCATGAAATCGGATGCCATACCTACCCAGCTTGTCCACTTTTTGGGGTCTTGGCTAATGTACCAAGATAGAGCATCCCCTTTCAAACTTCTCATGAAGAGCTTCATGCGAATATTTTCATCTCTTCCGACACCGACCAGCTTATCACAATATGTTCTCAAATGGACTCTGGGATCCCCTGTGCTATCAAATATCTCAAACTTGGAAGGTTTGTACCCTTCGGGAAGTTCGACATCTGGCTGAATGCAAAGGACCTCATAATTCAACCCCTTGATACATTTGTTTCCCTCAATACCCTGGAATCGGCTAGTCAGCTTCTTGAGTTCTTCGACCAGGTTCCTGATGAGAGAGTCTTTGTCATTAGACTCTGGTATGCTTCAAATAGGTTGAGTATATTGTGGTATGGTTTCCACATAGATGGGGGTGTAGTTGGGATGATCATTTATGAAGTTTAGTGGTTCGGGAATGAGTAGTGGGGTGTTGTTCGAAGTGTGGCATGTGTTGCAGTGGTGATGGGGAGCGGATTGGTTTTGTGGTTTTGGGATATTTTGTGGAGGTGTAGGATTTGGAGCATTGACATCCGAGGTAGTGAGGGAAAATGATAAGTTTGCCAAGTTCCGAACTTGGTTCAGTTCTTCCTGAAATTTCAACAACTTCTACTCAAGTTGGACGACATTTTCCTTGGAAACCTGAATACCCTGAGTAATCTCTACCCGTTTACCCGAGTTCTCCTTTCTGATGTTGCTCAAGTCTTCCATTTTTGCCTTGTTCTTGTTTCTGATAGGACCCAGAGGAGGAGGAGGTGGAGGACCCTTGGATCTTGTGGAGTAGGATGACAATGCCAGAGTGCACGAACTAACCTTTTAGGGAGGGGAATAAAACAAAAAGGTGACAAGCTAGTGTGGATCATGAGGAGAAAAAAATTACAATATTTAAACACATAGTGCAAAAATATAAATCGTGTCCTAATTTGGGAGCCTCGTTGTGCCCGAGGTAGGCGTAGCGACAAGTTTATTTGGACAACTTACAATGCTAAATGCCTCATTTTGATTGATAAAAAATAAGACAAATCCCAAAATGACACTAAAATTGCGGAAACTAAAATGTCACTAATGTCCATTGGCCTTATTACATTTTAAAGAAAAAGAAAAGACTCCTAACTACTTGGTCCCAGAAGAACCTTCCCTAGACTCGGCATCTTTAGCTCCATCGAACAACTTCACCAGCTCGCGCAGTCCCAGCAGCAAATAAGCTATAGCCAAGTGTCCTCCTTCATTTCCCCCAGTGTTCTTGCAGTTTTCGATCCTCTGGATGAACTTCCTTTCCAACTCTACCAAACCTCGCACCAAATACCCTAGTCGTTTGTTGGTGTTGACAGCCATATCTTTCCATTCTTCAATCAACTTTTGGTGTACTTCTAGAATTTCATGATGTTCGCTTTCGCACTCTCGGATCCTCTTGCGCAATTGGTTTTACTTAACCTGTATTTCGGCCTTTTCGTTGATGACCCTATGACCCCGAACGGACCCGGGTTGTTCCAACCCACCATGATCGCCTTCCTACCAACTTGGATAGTATGGGGTATAACCGGCATGGTATCTGTCTGGCTCTATGGAATCCTTTTCCAGGATGATTTTGTAATGACACATGTGTTGAGCTTGACATTTGTATGGGCTATCGTTGTCTTGGAAGTCAGTCCTAAAGTGACTCATCTTGTCGACCTTTGGTATGACCTGCTTTCTCCCTGCCGGTCTTATGACTTGGAGAGGGACATAGGGATAAGTTCCTCTCAGACAAATGAGTATAAGAAATGGTGCGTCCCGAGATCGGACGATAAACTCTCCAGTAAGGAACCATTCGTACATCCACTGCACTTTTTCTTCTTTCAGATTCTCAAACAATTCTACCCACCCTTTAGCGTCTTATGGTTGAGCAAACATGTTATGCATGTAGTTCATTAGCCTTGGCTGATGGAAGGCGATATGATCATCCCAGTCTCTGCGTAAAATCTCCTGCCGATATTTACCCTTTTGGAGGTGCTCCATATGCCAGAGTTGGAGTAGTAAGTTGCAACCCTCAAAGTGACTGGCCCCTCCTTGATAGTTTTCCAGGGCTCGGTATATCTCAGCAATAATCATAGGTACTATGCTAAAAGGCTTCCCGCCAATCCCTTCCATTAGAGTCTTGGTGACCATGGCTAGTCTGGTATGGATCCTAGCCTTCTTCATAGGAAACATTATGATCCTCAAAAAGTAGAACATGAAGATGAAAACTCTTCTGGGGATATTCCCCAATGAGGTGAGGGCAAATTCGTCTGGGTAAGTGCAGTAGGACTTTCTAAGGCCGTACCTCTCGTACAGATAGTCGAAAGGAATGTAAGAGTCCTTCAAACAAGTCAAGTCTAGGTTTTTCTTCAGTCCCATCATCTTGAGGAAACCCCTACCCTTGAGATTTTCTGGCACAAGCAAACCCGGAGTCTCATAAGGAATACCAGCTAACCCTCCTATTTCTTCGAGCAAAGGGGTCATTTCAAGGTCCCCGAAGCGAAACACTGATCTGTCACTGTCCCAGTATAAGGTTGCAACCTCTATGATTTTGTTGTCGAGCTGGATTTCCAAAAGAGAAGGCGAATTTCCCAAATATTTGCAAACGAGAGTCTGGTCACTGGAGTGAAGGTCTTCCCACCATCTTAGTAACCTTGGGTGAATGTTGGTTACCATGTCGAATCTGGGGACTTCGTGCCTCATTTTTGCAAAACAAAGTGTTAGACCCTTACCCAGCCAGACTTGACTATTTAAACAAATAATTGGCATAAGCAGCATTTGGTTCCCCAAATAAATGCACAAAATATGGTGGCATCCGTTTGGGTTCCAAGGAAATCCAACGGACTTTGGACAAGGCTATCTTAAAGAGTCATTATGTGGACAACATTACTGACTCGACTAGGTTTCACATTGAAGCATATATAGTTAAACAAGATAAGGTTTCTATGGGGTATTAGATCGGTACCCTTGAGCGGACAACTCAAGATGGAAAGGCACGAAACCGTTGACGACACCGATGATCGACTGGTTTTACCGCAAATGTGTCTTTGCCAAATTTAGGGGGTGATAATATCGGAAGGGTGCAACAACTCATTATAAGCGTTGCTATGGTATTTATTTGGCAATAGTGGAATATGATGTTGAAGATGTGATTACAAGAATGAAGCAAGTTGTCACATATTTGCACAAAATAAATAAAGTTTACAATAATTGCTCGGAATTACAACAATATTAAAGGAAAGTGGTAAAAGCATAAAGAAAAGAAAACAAAGAGCCTAGTTAGTTTCGAAGTAGAAGAGGGAAAATGACATTAAATAAAAAGCAATATAGAAGCAATAAAGTCACAAAAAACATGAAATGGTGAAAGCCTAAAGAAATCCTCAGCAGAGTCGCCATACTGTCGACGTCCCCTTTTTCTCGCGAAACAACTCGTTCCCTTTTAGGATTTGTTTTTTTAATTAAAGAGTCACCACCTAATGATTAAGTTCATTAGGATACTAAAAGGGTTTCTTGAGTTGGAAAACCAGAGTTTGGGTAAGGGCTAGAAATTATTCCTATGTGGTAGGGACTAGGCTAAACCCGTAAGTTTAAAGGCAAAAATGCTAAGCGACATACATAACAAATAGGACTGCACATAAGGGAAAATACAAAGTCAAATAAAGGCTCAGAGATCCCTCCACAAGTGAACACATAATTAGCACGTCTCAAACACATTCAAGGTCTCAAAGATAGGACCTTTTTTTTACAAAAAAGAATAGGTAACAGCAGTTGAGTTAGTGAGAAGAACCGTTAAAGCGTGGTTTAAAAAATGAAGTAGTAACAGTAGTTTAATGAGGTGCAGGACAAGTAAAATAGCATGATTCTGGGCAAAGGATGGTAACCCAATAATTGAGAACATAAAAATCAGAAACTCTGTGAGAGTAAATAGGTGCACCATTTCAAAATCGTTTCCAGATAGAGCAAGATTTTCAATCAAAACAGAGTGAACTTCAGAGAGTCAAAGCAAGAATGGGAGCAGTAGTGTTCGAAATTGAAAGAGGCTGGTTAGTCTTAACTAGTAACAACATGATCAACCGATTCTTATTAGGACTAAAGTTTGCCTAGGTGTCGTATACATTGTCTGATTATCTTAAGGGGTGGACATGCATGTTTGATTCTAGTTTTAAAAGGACGCATTTAACCATACTTGTATTATTATATTAAGCATGCTAATGAGGCGTTTAACAACTGCAACTCAGACAAAATAAAACACTAAGTGACAGGATGTCTAATGCACATAGAAGTTCCTAAAACATGGTCTCTACATGCTAATGAGAATGCAGCAGTAGCCTTATAACAGTTATTTGCTAGTTATTAACTGATCATGATTACGAAATGAGTATAATAACAAGCTGAAAGTAAGGGCTTAAAATAGGATCTCTAATGTATGAGATGCATGTCCTACACATGATATCTATTGCGCAAATAGGTAAATAAAGTCCTATAAGCATGTTTTCTACCCATTACTCAAACTAAGCATGCATCCCCCATATTCACTATCCAAATCCCAATCATTCTTTTACAAATTATTACAAACCAATGATAGCTGAATTACAGTAATAAAGAATAAAATAAGAAGTTATTCTATAGGGAGCCTTCAATCAGGCCCAATCTTCCAACCTCACTCCTTTCGAGTTTCACAGCCTTTGCCATGGTCTGGGTGCAGCAAAGCTCCCTAAGGCCCCATTGGGTCCCTGGCCAATACCAGCGCCTAAACACTTACCAAAATGTTGAACAAGTGCAGTGTGGAATTACCAGCCTTGTGCATCAAAGTTCAGTGAGTACTCAGAGGTACCCAAAGCAATGCTTACACGAAAGGGGGTAGAACATAATCTCTAATAGTAGTGAGAGTGCTTGATATTATTTTAAAGGAATTGAGTTGAGAAAAACAGTTTGAAAATGATCCATCTAGAATCAATTTTTGAAAGAAAACAATAGAAGTATGTAACAGTTTTGGAAGGAGGTGAGTAGGACAATCTCAGAACTAGAATATCACACATGGTTCAGGGAAGCAAACACAAACAGGGGAAAGGGAAAATGGGGACAAGTAGTTCACATGTAAGAGCATATTCGCACACACGCAAACATCAAAGAAGGCATTTCAGGACTTAAATAGTCACAACACATTTCATCATAAAGTGTTCATGCTAGGAGCTTAACAGTATTAGATTGAGGGATGCCAAATAGGTTCACACATCATGTTCAGGGAAATTACTTAGTAGCTATGAGGGTCATGAATACATGCTGATAATGTGCTGGAAGTAAGGAAGAATTGTAGTAAACAAGTAGGGGAAGCAGTAGACATGCTGAATTAAGGGAAGGTTAATCACATCAATGAACTAGCAAAGAGGCATGCTAATTGCAATGTAAACAGCAGAACCATAAGTAGAAGCATAAAAGAAATAAGAGAGAGTGCAATACGAATAAAAACATGTTGTTTTGGATATTGTAAATCAAATAGAAGACATACCAGTCAAGAGTGAAAGAATAGAGCGGTAGTGTGCAGGGAAGTAGAGCAATGGACAATGGCGTGCAGGGCAAAAGAAAAGCAATGTATAGTGCAATAAAATAGTAGAGTAACAAGTTACCCAGTCTTGGATTTCAGCCGACTAGGTAGCCAGTAGTCAATAAGAGAAGCGAGAGAGAATGTGTAGGAAAGTAAGAGAGAACAATGAGTATATTTCTTATATGCAGTGTGCTAAATTATTTATAGTTTTGAAAACAAGTAGAGAATAAGGTAACAAGTACTGACTTAACATAATTATAGAAACTGTACCAATTGGAATCAATAACAGGACCAAACTCCTTTTAATTAGGGAGTCATGATTCGAATGGGTACAAGCTATATCAGATAAGGAAAGAATCACTTAGACTACTGACTCTACCATAATAGGAGTAGTAAAGCATGTAACATCTAATAAAGGCTAAATACATAATATTTCAAGTAAGGAAAATATATTCTGAATATCCGAAAGTATGTTTATGCGCATAAATATGGTAGCAATATAAAGTAATTCTGAAAATTAGTCAAAGAATCATGGATGAGACTAAAATCACAAAGAATTAGTTCTAAGTAAGGAAAACATCTCACAACTAAGGAAGTGACTCAAAATCAGTGAAAAACTTCTAAGGAAAACACATACAAAATCATGGATTCGAAGAGATGCACAGAATCAGCAGAATATTTGGTAAACAATGAATAATTAGACCTATTAAACACATGAGGCACGAAAATCAGAGAACCCTAAGCAAGGAATCATAGACACAGTAGAAGGTTGGAAACCCTAACAACAGAATTAAAGCATAGAACTTAGAGAATAACCTAGAAGAACACACAAACAAGCAAATAATACAAACAAAAACATATAGTACTCAAAATCAGAAAATATAGTGATTTCGAAAAGGGGTTCAG
Organism: Nicotiana glauca; assembly: GCA_026770625.1. Classification (NCBI taxonomy): domain Eukaryota; kingdom Viridiplantae; phylum Streptophyta; class Magnoliopsida; order Solanales; family Solanaceae; genus Nicotiana; species Nicotiana glauca. The sequence continues at coordinate 210,323 of MU715277.1, forward strand.
AAACCCTAGTTTCAAAAAAGGAACAAAATGTTTAAAACTTGAGCAACCATAAAGATCGAGTAGAGAGTACTGTAAAATATAAAGGTTTGAGTTAAAATCATTAAAAGAAATACAAAGATTTAAGAGGTCTGGGTAGAAATTAGGGTTTCATAAGAAACTAGTAAGAGAAACCTGGCTGTGAAACTCAAGGATAATGGTGTTTATAGCACCATCGAACTAAAACCCATCGGATAAAGGCCGGAGACAAACCAAGAAAAGCTTCAGTGACCATCTCATATGGTGGAGACTCACGGGGTCTCAAGGATGAAGAGAATTGGCAGGATAAGGCTTCAAGGCAGCTGGTGGTCGAAAGAGGTGAGGCTGGAGGTGGCCAGAAAGAGGGTGAAAGCCATCGGAGAAGAAGAACCAGAAGGTTCTAGAGAGAAGGAGGAGAGAAAGAGACGAAGTAGAGAGAGACCAGTCTCGAAGACTGAGGGGTCAAGGGGGGGTAGTTAGAATTTAATTAAGGAAAAAATATCTGGGCCGTTGATCTTATTTGATCAACGGCTCAGATTGATTCGGAGCTAGGCCGGGTTATTTAGAGATTGGGCTAGGCGGATTTGGATTGGGTATTGGGTCAATTGGGTTAATTTAAAATCAGATGAGGTGGGTTAAAATTGGGTCTAAAATTGCAATAATAATAGGCTAGGTATTAAATAGCCAATTTCTCCCTATAAAATAGTAAAAATAATTTTAAAAACAAATTAAAAGCACTGAACTGATTAATAATATATATAAACATTAATCTAAAAATAATGGGAATAATTTTATAATTATAAAACGCTGTTAATCGTAATGTAGGCTATAATTGCAATTTTATGCCATTTAGCTTAAAAACTATCAAATAAATTCATAAAAATATGCAAAAATCACCTTAATTATATTTTGGTGCAAATATAAGAATGGAAATAAATTATTCACAAAATAATAATTTTAAGAATAATTATGGGATTTTGTACTGCAAAAATAGACAATAAATTGATTTTAATAATTTTAGAAAATTAGGAAAAATACCAAAACTCTTGGGCATGCTTAGGTATGCATAAACATGCTATTTTGAAAGTATTTTGTGTATAAAAAATAGGATAGGAGAAAATTGGGTATCAACAGCAAGTAGGCTCTGGCCAAGTGTCCTCCCTCGTTTCCTTCAACATTCTGACAGTTTTCAATCCTCTGGATGAACTTCCTTTCCAGCTCCACTAAACCCCACTCCAAATACCCCAGTCGCTTATTGGCACTGACAGCCATATCTTCCCATTCTTCGATCAACTTTTGATGGGCTTCCTGAATTTTTCGGTGCTCAGTCTTGTATTCCTGAAGCATCTTGCACAATTGGTTGTACTTAACATGTACTTAAATCTTTTCGTAGATGATCCTTTGACCTCGGACAAATCAGGGTTATCCTAACCCCCTATAATCGTCTTCCAACCAACTTGGGTAGTATGGGGTATAACCAGCATGGTTTCTGTCTGGTTCTATGGAATCCTTTCCCAGGATGATTTTACAGTGCCACACGTGCTGGGCCTGGCACTTGTGAGGGCTATCGTCGTCTTGAAATTCAGCCCTGAAGTGACTCATGTTGTTGACCCTTGGTATAACCTACTTTTTTCGTGCCTCACTCATGACTCGGAGAGGTATATAAGGATAAATTCCCCTTAGACCGATGAGTATAAGAAATGATGCATCCCGAGATCGGACAATGAACTCTTCAGTAGGGAACCACTCGAACATCCACTGCACTTAGTCTTCCTTCATATTTTTAAACAACTCTACACACCTTTTAGTATCTTCTGGTTGGGCAAACATGTTAGGCATATAATTCATTCGCCTTGGCTGATGGAAGGCGATATGATCATCCGAGTCACTGCGCAGAATCTCTTGCCGATATTCACCCTTTTGGAGGTGCTCCATGAGCCAAAGTTGGAGTAGTAAGTTACAACCCTCAAAGTGATTGGCCCCTCGTTGACAGATTTCTAGGGCTCGGTATATCTCCACGACAATCATTGGTACTATACTGAGAGGCTGCCCACCAATCCCTTCCATTAGAGTCTTTGTGACCATGGCTAGTCTGGTATGGTTCCTAGCCTTCTTCATAGGAAATACTATCATCCCCAAAAAGCGCAACATAAAGATGAAGACTCTTCTTTGGATATTCCCGAATGAGGTGAGGACAAATTCATCTAGGTAAGTGCAGTAGGACTTGCTATGCAGTACCTCTCGTACAAATAGTCGAAAGGAATGTAAGAGTCCTTCAAATAGGTCAGGTCAGGGTTTTTCTTTAGTCCAATTATCTTGAGGAAACCCCTACCCTTGCGGTTTTCTAGCATAATCAAACCCGGAGTCTCCCAAGGAATACCAGCTAACCCTCCTATTTCCTCGAGAAAAGGTGTCATTTCAAGGTCCCCGAAGCGAAACATAGATCTGTCTCTATCCTAGAATAAAGTTGTAGCCTCTATGATTTTGTTGTCGGGCTGTATTTCCAAAAGAGAAGGAAAATTCCCCAAATATTTGAGGATGGGAGCCTGATCACTGGAGTGAAGGTCCTCCCACCAGCTTAGCAACCTTGGGTGAATGTTGGTTACATGCCGAATATGGGGACTTTGTGCCTCATTTTCTGCAAAACAAAGTGTTAGCCCCTTACCCTGCCGGACTCGAATATTTAAACAAATAATTAGCATAAACAACATTTAGTTCTCCAAATAAATATATAGAATATGGTGGCGTCCATCTGGGTTTCAAGGAAACCCAGTGGACTTTGTACAAGGCTATCTTAAAGAGCCATTGTGTGGACAACATAACTGACACGGCTAGTTTGACCATGATGCATGCACAGTTAAACAAAGTAACATTTATTTGGAGTATTAGACTGGTACCCTTGAGTGGAAAACTCAAGAGGGAAAGGCACGGAACTGTCGACTGCACCGCTGATCGACTGGTTTTAATGCAAATACGCCTTTACCAAATTTAGGGGGTGATAATATCGGAAGGGCGCAACCACTCATTATAAGCATTGCTATGGTATTTGTTTGGCACGAGTAGAATATGATTTTGAGGATGCAATTACAAGAATGAAATAAGTTGTCATGTATTTTCACGTTCATAAAGTAATGATTACAATAATTGCTCAGAATTACAACAGTATTGAAGGAGAGTGGTAAAAGAAAGCATTAAAGAAAAAAAACAAAATCCAAGCCAGTTTCGTAGTAGAAGAGGTATAAAGACATTAAATAAAAGTAATAATGAAGCAGTAAAGTCACAAGTAACATGAAATGGTAAAATCCTAAAAGAAAAATCCCCAGCAGAGTCGCCATGTTGTAGACGCCCCCTTTTTTGAAGGCAAAATCGAGTTCACGACATTCGGGAGGACAACTCGTTCCCTTTTGGGATTTGGGTTTTTGGAATTGAAGAGTCGCCACCTAATGATTAAAGTGCATTAGGACACTAAGAAGGGGTTTGAGTTTGAAGAATCAGAGTTTTGGGTACGGTCTAGAAATTATCTCGAGGGGAAGGTGTTAGGCACCCCTCAAGATCCACTATTGTGGTTCCCGGCCATGTTACAATTGTGACTTCATATAATCAAGTAAACAATTAAAGGCTCAGATAGAAAGGGTTTGCATACAATATTGTAAGTAAGTTGAAAACTTTTGAGGGAAAGTAAAGAGGGTAGACATTTATGAAAGATTCGAGTAGATGAAAGCAAACAAAGAGAGGGGGGGTCCTCGGTTGATAAGTAATATGGATCACTTCAATGCAATACCCAGCAATCACACCTCAAAAGAGAGGCCGCATGTGATATTAGCGCATCGGTCATCATCTCCATATTCTACCCTTCCCACCCCGTAAAGGTTATTAAATGCATAAGTTGGTCACGAATGCTTATTGCGTGCTATTACCCGTCCCATCCAATAAGTTCTAGAGGGTATTTAGGACCACTATTCCTACAAGGTAAGGACTAGGCTGAACCCTTAGGTTTAAAGGATAAAAGGCTAAGCGACATACATAGCAAATAGGATCGCACATAAGGGAATATACAAAGACAAATAAAGGCTCACAGATCCCTCCACAGGTGAACACGTAATTAGCATGTCTCAAACACATTTAAGGTCTCAAATATGGGAGTAAAAACAAAAAGACAGGAACGTTGAAGTTTAAACAGTAAGTTTCAAAAGGACATTTTTAATAACTTATCAGGGAAAGCAGAAGGCTCAGTTAAGACTAAGTGACTTGAAGAATGTTCGATTTTGAATTCTTGCCAAGTATATCCATACCCTAACCCGAAAGTGGTGCCATGCTTCTTCAGTTTGATAGGCTTGGTGATTCCCTGGAGGTTCTTGCCAAGCCCTTTGACAGGTTCATACCCGCTCCAATTCAGGATACTTTCTATCTTGTTATCCCACCACTTATCTTTGTCCACGGTGTTGACTCGCTCAATTTGGTGGTAGGTGTCTCCTCCTAGTTTTCATCTTCCTTCAATTGCTGGGATGGTTTGGCGACTATATATGGGGTTACTCCCGTCACCATGAATAATCACCTCTTGGTGATTCCACTCGAATTTCACTGCCTGGTACAGGGTTGATGCTACAGCTCCAGCGGCATGGATACAAGGTCATCCCAGTAGTAAGTTGTATGATGCTGGGATGTCTATTACTTGAAAATCAACATCGAACCAAGTTGGTCCCATTTGCAGACATAAATTGATCTCCCCAATAGTGGACCTTTGGGAACCATCAAAAGCTTTGACGTTGATAGCCCCATCCTTGATTTCATGCAGACTTTTCCCCAATGTTCTGAGGGTCACCAATGGACATATGTTAAAGCTGGACCCTCCGTCGATCAAAGTCCTGGTGATGAAATAGTCTTCGCATTGCACAGTGATGTGCAATGCCTTGTTGTGGCTTAAACCTTCAGGTGGTAACTCATCATCGTGGAAAGTGATTTTATGGCTCTCCAATATCTGCCTGACCATGTTCGTCATCTCTCTTCCAGTTATGTTACTGGGTACATACGCTTCACTCAGTATCTTCATCAGGGCATTCTTATGTGTCTCGGAGCTTTGCAGCAGAGCTAGAATGAAGATCTGCGCTGGTGTTTTATTTAATTGGTCCACAACTGAGTATTCTTTTGCCTGTATCTTTCGCTAGAGATCATCAGGCCCAGTTTCAATAGGCCGTCCAGAGGCCTTCTTACTTGATTCAACTAATTGCTCCGAAGTATAAATTCTGCTAGGCCTGGTCATACCCTGCGCTGCAATTGCTTCCCCAGACCTAGTTTTTCCCTTCCTTCTTGCCTCGGTGGTGTAATCCCAAGGAATGGCCTGTGTATGGAAAGGGGTTACGGCTGACATTGCTATAGGAATGGACACTCTCATCTTGGGAGGCAACACAATAACTTCAAATGGTACTTTTGGAGACCCAAACTCCACCTTAATTGGCTCTGCGGTCCTCGCGGATGACGGTGTTTCAAGCTCGAGAGGTACGGACATGTTTACTTTAGCATCCCAAGAGGGTCGAATCTTGACTACAATTGGATTTAGTGTGACTGTTGGTTTCTTGGGCCCGTTACCTTCGGTAATCATTCCAATTGACCCTTTGGGGTCCCAATCATCTGCTACTTTGATCATATACACACCACTACCCTTATGATCAGGCAAGAGATTGTTTCGAACGTTAGGAGCAGGCTCCTTGGCCACTATGATTTTGTTGTCAATTAGAGTTTGGATTTTGTCTTTCAGAGATCGGCATACATCAATGGTATGCCCTTTCATGCCCGAATGGTACGCACATGTTTTGTTTGGATTGACCCATTAGGAAGGGTTTTCTGGAGTTATGGTAGGGATTGGGGTGACATAACCGGCTGCTTTGAGTCTTTCATATAGTTGGTCGATTGGCTCGGCGACGGCGGTGTATTTCTTGGGAGATCTACGATCGAAGTTAGGGCGTGGCCTGGGGAAGTTTTGGCGGGCGGGAGGTGATTGGTAGTGAGCATTATAGGCTTGGTAGACGGGGGTAGGTTGGGAATATCTTGGTGAGGTAGGTTGATATGTTGGGGGTGGAGATGATTGGTAAGTAGGTGATGGAATTTTGTAAGAGGGCGGAGGTGCTTGGCAATTGGGGATAGGTTGGTATGTGAGAGAGGGTACCGGCTAGGCTTGGTATTTTACTGGGGACTTGGTTCTTTGTGCAACCATCACGACACTCACATCCTTTTTCTTAGATGTGCCACCCGATTGTAGGGATTTTTTGGTAGCCTGCAATACCTTGAAATTAGTGACCATACCGCTTTTAATGCCTTCCTCAATCCTTTCTCCTAGCTTGATGATGTCGGAGAATTTATGTCCCTCTATCAGCATTAGCCTCTTATAATACTGTGGATCCTGAGCTCGGACGAAAAATCTGTTCTTCTTCCAAGGCCGACCTGACCTTAGTAGCCTCTGCTCTCCAACGAGTAGCATACTCGCGGAATATCTCGGTAGGTTTCTTCTTCAAATTCTGGATGTAAAAGACATCTGGAACATTTTCCGTATTGAATCTAAACCTGTCCATGAAATCGGATGCCATTCCTACCCAGCTTGTCCACTTCTTGGGATCTTGGCTAATGTACAAAGATAAAGCATAACCTTTCAATATTCTCATGAAGAGCTTCATGCGAATCTTTTCATCTCTTCCAACACAAACCAGTTTATCACAGTATGTCCTCAAATGGACTCTAGGATCTCCTGAGCCATCAACCATTTCGAACTTATGAGGTTTTTACCCCTCGAGAAGTTCGACATCTTGTTGAATGCAAAGGTCCTCATAATTCAACCTCTTAATACCTTTGTTTCCTTCAACACCCTGGACTCGGCTAGTCAGTTTCTTGAGCTTAGCGGACAAGTTCTTAATGAGAGAGCCTTTGTCATCAGATTTCGGTGTGCTTGAAATGGGCTGAGTGTATTGTGGCATGGTTTCCACATAGACGGGAGTGTGGTAAGGATGATCATTTGGTGGTTCGAGAATGAGGAGCGGGGTATTTTGACATGTGTTGCAATTTTGATGGGGAGCGGGTTGTTTCCGTAGTTTCGGGACGTTCTGTTCAGGTATAGGATTTTGAGCATTGGCAATGTTGACGTCTGGGGTAGCGAGGGAGAATGATAAGCTTGCCAAGTTCAGAACTTGGTCCTGTTTTTCTTGAAATTTCAGTAACTTCTGTTCGAGCTGGACAGCACTTTCTTTGGACACCTGAACACCCTGAGGAACCTCTATCATTTCAACTGAGTTCTCCTTCCTGACGTTGTTCAAGTCTTCCATTTTTGCTTTGATCTTGTTTCTGATAGGACTTGGAGGAGGAGGAGGTGGAGGGCCCTTAGATCTTGTAAAGTAGGATGATGATGCCAGAGTGCACGAACTAACCTTTTGGGGAGGGGAATAAAATAAACGTAAAAACAAAAAGGTAACAAGTTAGTATGGATTCTGAGAAAAATATTGCAATATTTAAACATAGTATATGAATAAATCGTGTCCTAAATTGGGTGCCTCGTTGTGCCTGAGGTAGGCCTAGCGACAAGTTAATTTGGAGAACTTATAATGCTAAATGCCTCATTTTATTAATAAAAATAAGACGAATCCCAAAACGACTTTAAAATTGCAGAAAGTAAATATGTCACTAATGGCTATTGACTTTATTACATTTTGAAGCGAAAAAGAAAAGAGACTCCTAACTATTTGGTCCCAGAAGGACCATCCCCAGACTGAATTCTCCCATTGATCAAATCCTCCCGTTCGCGTAGATTCTCTATCAACGCCCCCTTTTTCCTCTCTAAAAGTGAGAAATCGGGTTTACGACATTTAGGAAAGACAACTCTATTCCCATTTGGGAATTGGGTTTTTGGATTTGAAGAGTCGCCACCTAATGATTATAGTGATTAGGACACTTTAAGGAAGAATTTGAGATGAAGAACCAGAGTTTTAAGGGGTAGAAATTATCTCGAGGGGAAGGCGTTAGGCACCCCTCAAGATACACTAGTGTAGTCCCCGGCCATGTTACAATTGTGACTTTAAAGCAAGCATACAAGACAATTTCACATAAAGATTGCAAGTAGGTATACATAAAGTTACTGAACATGCTGAAATTCGAATAGGCGACTTCTTAATTATTAGCAAGAATATCCAAATGCAGAAAATGGGATCAAGTAATGAATACCAATTATCAAACAAGGAAGTGAATGAGTAGAAAATTTTAGAGGAAAGGGCAGTGCGAAAATCAGAAGAGGAAATTTTTATGATTAAAACAAGAATGCAAAATTTTAAAGAACTGAGAATTGACAATCTGAAAATAATTACGTAAAGGAAAAGGGGTCCTAGGTTCATAAAATACATGGATCATCCACACAACACCGGCGACCAATCGTACGCATAGTGTTATCGTGTGATCATCATCTCTATGTCTACCTTTTTCCACCCCATTAAGGTATTTAAAGCGCGGAATAGTATCGTTACTTATTGCATGCTATTACCCGTCCCAATCCTATTAGTGCTGAAGGAAATTGGACTACTAGTCCTAAAGGGAGAGGGGTTTGAGGCCTTTTAGAAGTTTTCAAAGGACAAAATACTAAGGCGTCAATCAAAACACATAATGCAAATAAAGGGGGAAGCAATAAGCAAGTAGGGCTCAAATAAGCCTCCTTAAATCACATAAAAGCCATAGAGTTTAGAATGTCTTACACGTACTAGTTAGGTCTTAATTAAATAAAATGACGAGCGGACTGGTTCAACACATATTTTTAGATGGAAAGTCTACATTAGGCTCACTCAAATGCAGTTGTCTAAAACCGATCTGATTTATTAATTAAACCTTTTGTTTAGGAGTGAAAGGAGTTTCAAAAAAGAAGTGCACTATTTTGAAAAGGTTTAACAGAAAAGAAATGAACTTCAGAAGACATGCAGGTTAATTGGGGAAAGGAATTACATGAGTTTCAAAAAATGCATATTTGTCTAGAAAAAATCCGTTGCTTCAGTAAATGCTAATTTTCGAAAAGTGAATGATATTTTGAATGAGTGAAAACGGCTTAGGTTCGAAGTTCCTATAGGCATACTATCTATGCGTTAACTGATTTAGACCTTTTAAATAGGAGTACTGTAGACATGGTATTCATATACAACCCTGTTGTTAGGCCTAGTTGTTTGCCTAATGATATTATTGTATGCAGAAGTGCAAATCCCTATAGGCATGGTATCTAAATGCTTAGTTGTTAACCCTAATTGTTTGCCTAATGGCATTATTATATGCAGAAATGCAAATCCCTATAGGCATGGTATCTAAATGCTTCATTGCAGAAATCAAGTATCGAATCCTATAGACATGTTTTATACGTGTGAAGTTGCACAAATCATAAATAAATCCCTATAGGCATGTTTTCTACCCTTAGTACATAAAAATAAACCCCCTCCCTTTTTTACTAAATCCCTTGAGTTTATACAAATTATTACAGCCCAAAAGAAATAAAAACTGAAATTAAAAATACATCATGAATCATCAGCTACATCCGAACAGCCTAATTTAGACTTAGTGTCTAATAATATGAGATTGAGCCACTTCCGAGATCCAGATTTCCAAGCCTTCTCTCATCTAGGGTGTTTCAGAGATCCAAGGGATTTCAGGAACCCCAGGCAATGCTTGCACCCAAGATGCTAATCATAAAAATTGTAGTGTAATGTGGAAGGGCGAGCTCTCAGGTGTCCAAGTTAAGAGGGAGCTCAGGGGTCCCAAGGAAAGGCTCACAAGAGAGGGGCAGAACTTAAGTTCTAAGAATGAGTGCATGTGCAATAAAGGGGGTGGTAGGGAATACCCAGGTAGGATGGTGGTCACGCCCAGCCATAAAGTAGACTGGCACACCCCTGACCAAACCTGTTGGCCAAACATTAGAGAGTAAAGACCTATTGACGGTCAAGCTATGGCCTAGGCAGTAATTGGAGCACTGTCAGGCCAAAGCTTTAACTCAACACACATAGTAAGGGAATAGGGATGGGAAACTGAAAAGGTTGAGGGCCCAAAAGGGTCCAGTTCATATCCATGGACAATAACTTCAAATATATTGCCATGTTTTTTAACCATAACTTAAAGCACATAAGGGTGTATAGGGATGGGATTCATTACAAGAAGTGAGCAAGACATAAGCACATTGTAGAAAGATTAGATGCTTCAGACATGAAAGTAAAAATGGACATAAGAACTGGTAAACAAACACACATTGGAGTTGAGACTAGAAATAAACTAGGACATACCAGTTTCAGAAAGCAAAGAGAGAGCACGAATCTTGTAACAGGACACAGTACAAATAGCAAAAGTAACTTATGCATGTGAGTGTGATTTTAAGAAAAAGACTAGAGCATATATCGTGTGTAAAGTGCAGAAGGGCATCCCCTTTTATAGTGTAAAAGAACAAGCAAGAAAGGTAAGAAGACCTTTTAAAAATATCTGTCTCAAATATTCTCCCTTAAGTCAGGGGATTCAATTTCAAACGGGAGGATGTAAATAAGGAAAGGAAATTTGAGTAAAATATGTCATAGTAGCATAAGAAAGGGGAAATACATGAAGTTTATTTAAGGAAAGAACTCAACGGTACTTGGTTTGTAAAGAAAAGGAAAGGGAATCAAACAGACAACTAATAAAATCAAGGTAAAGAGGTTTGATTCGAATGAACCCAGTCGGGAATAGGTAGAGGAGGGCTCAAATAGAGAAATATTAGTATCAATCAGTCGAGACCCTAGCAAAGGAGTCTAAAATCAATCAAGTAATTGTCAAAACCTTTTTGTCACGACCCCGATCCCGGTCGTGATGGCGCCCAACACAATTGCTAGGCAAGCCCGACCAATTACACTCTCAACCCGAGCATGAAGCTCAAAACCAATTATTTGAATATCCTTATAAACAATAAAGCTAATAATTTTAATTTATAGATAGATATAAGCCGAATATCATGATAATACTGAATATACTCCCAAAGACCTGGGGGTCATGAGTCCAGAGCCTCTAACAATACAGTGTGACAAGACTCCAAATAATACAATGTCTCAAAACTGCGGAAAGATAATAAAAGGGATAGGNGAACACTCCATCATGCTATATAGTACAGTACAACCTTTTTAACAAAATAGTAAATACCGTGAAAATCCTTTAGAAACATCTAGCTCAATTTAAAATCTATTTTGAAAAATATTCTTTTTCCAACAGTAAGCATATGAATGCGATATCAGGTACTGCAAGTTCGCACACAAGTCAGCCCCTCGGCCACAGCACTCTATTTACAAATAATACCATGGTATCTGGTACACAGTGCAAGAAATAGCATGGATGCCAATGATGTGAGAGTGCTAAATGTCATGCCACGTAGTACAAATAGGAATCAATGCATGAATACAATGCAATGCATATGACCGCTGCGGCGTACAACCCGATCCATTTGGGTACCCGCGCTCACTGTGGGGGTTCAGACTCCGAAGGGGTTCCTACAGCCCAAGCGCAATATTAATATGACACCGCTGCGGCGTGCAGCCCGATCCATCATCAGTCCAGATATGCACATGCAACACTGCTGCAGTGCGCAGCCCGATCCACACTCAGTCCAGATATATGCACGTAAGCCACACAGGCACAGTCAAGTTTATCATTTTCAGTTCCAATTATTAGGAATTATAGCTTAAGTGTTTAAGACTTTAGAAATTTACTAATCATTTCGAGACAGTGTTTAACTCAGGACTGATATCATGAAAACATGCTAAGCATCATGGAAACAGTGATAATAATCCCTAAGGGATCCAAATAATCGACACGATGCCCAAAACATGGCAATCAGCCCAAATCATGATAACATCAAGTAGTTTTCAGTCAATCACGCAGTAAAATCAACAACCGGGATGGACCAAGTCACAATCCCCAACGGTGCTCTACCCCACGCTCGTCGAATCTAACCAAAATCAGAGCGAATGCATTACAACATGCTAAGGGAACAATGCCCAATCGAAAACAATCGAAAAATATCAAAATCTCAAAACTAGCAGAACCCGAGCCCCGGGCCCACTTCTCAAAAAATTACGAAATTCGCATCACCGGAATCCTCGTCTCGCCCAAGTCCGTACATATAAAATACACAAGAATCGGAGTCCATTTGACCCCTCAAATCATCAATTCAAACCTTCTGAGGTTTCAAGCCCTAACCTCCATTTTTACCCTTTAATTCCTTGAAATTCCGTGATTAATTCATGTTTTTACACCATAATAACATAATCCGATTCTATAAATTCATACCTGATGGAATTCCCTTCGAATCCTCTCCAAATCGCCCAAAATCGCCTCTACCCGAAGTCTAAAATGTTTTCTTAACTTCTGAAATTCGCAAACAGTGTTCATTAAACACAATCCAGATTTTCGTTTCTGCGGTCCTTTAACCGCACCTGCGGTACCGCTTATGCGACAAATTGACCGCTTATGCGATCTCACTTAAAACACCTGGGACCGCTTATGCGATCCATACATCCGCTTATGCGTTTTACCTCCAACCGCTTCTGCGGTATATTAACCGCTTATGCAGACTCGCTGAAGCGCCTACACGTCCACTTTTGCGGAAAATTCGTGGGCCACACCTGCCCACTTTTGCGGCCTCCCCCACCGCATCTGCGGAACCTCTTAAGCGGCTCCTTTTCCGCAGATGCGGAAATACCAGAAGGCTCAAAAAAATCTGCTGCAACAAAAATGCTTCTAACTTCTGATTAATCATCCGAAATCACCCCGAGGCCCCCGGGACCTCAACAAAATACACCAACACATCCAACAAACTTATTCAAACTTGTTCCAATCATAAAACACTATCGTTAACATCAAAATCATCAAATTTCACCAAATCAAAGCCTAAGTTCTTCAAGAACTTCCGAAATGCACTTTCTATCAAAAACCCGACCAAACGATGTCCGAATGACCTGAAAATTTGAAGACATATCCAAAATAACCTAACGAAGCTACTGCAACTCTCGGAATTCTATACCGACCCTCGGATCAAAATCTCACCTATCCACCGGAATTCGCCGAAATTCCAACTTCGCCAATTCAAGCCTAATTCTACACCGAACCTCCAAAATCAGTTCCAATCACACTCCTAAGTCATAAATCATCCCCCGAAGCTAACCAAACCACCGGAATTCACATCCGAGCCTTCTAACTATATAGTCAACTTCCAGTTGACTTTTCCAAAACAAGCTTTCTTCTAAGAGGCTAAGTGCCTCATTCCTAATTAAAACCAATTCAATTCTATCCGATCAACTCAAATATCTGTATTGAAACATAAGGCAACACAATATGGGGGAAACGGGGCGGTAACTCACATGACAACGGGCCAGGTCTTCACATCCTCCCCAACTTAAACAAACGCTCATCCTCGAGCGTGCCCAGAGTTGTCCTAGAAACTAACCAATAGCTAAATGACCTTACCAAGCATATACCCAGGGTGATCCCTCGTCGCCCTATCTTACATAGGTCCGATAATACAACTCCGCTGAAATTTCACAGTCCATCTAGGCCATAAACCGTAGAACCACATTGCACTTTCCGAATTCATACTCAAAATCAGAACCTCTTATTAGCTAGTCTTATTCCATCACTTTCATATCCTATCAATGATAATGAAACACACAGCAAACCGTAACCATTCCTCAGGTCAACCATTCATGAAACCACTCCCTTTTTGACTAAAACCACAGCAGATTTCCGGGCCCAAACCTCGATATAAGCCCTCTAATCATTTGAAATCACCTCTGTTTGTATTCATTAATGATTCCAACGATCACCTCGAATTCAACGCACCACTCTAGTGATATGAAACCTCATCACAGGCCTAACCCACAACTTGCATAATCCACGCACCAATGGTGGGCGGTCTGAACTTACTCAAATCATGACAAATGACTCAAACAAAAGAGCTGTAACTCAAATTTCCTCAGTACCATCACAACACAAGGCTGGGACCCCGTCCCACATCATAGAAATAGAATACCTGTATCTACCCTAAAGGGTCTAATCTCCACGTAGCCTCGCTACAATGCGCGATCTTATCCAAACACTGTTACACATGAAGTACCTCAAGTCGCTATGCTCAAAATAGACAGCCACGCACAGATTGGTGTCCGAAACCAAGTAATCCCTCACATCCATGATGAAGCAAGTAATATACCCCCTTCAATCCTGAAAGGACATAACCGATGCGCCATTCACCGAGCAACACCCAATATGGACTTTTTTTAGAAATAAGGAAGCAAGGCATACAAAATAACATATGGAAAACTATTCTCAACATCACACTGTTGCGGCGTGAAACCCGGTCCAGATAACCTACCCATGGCGGCGTGCCACCCGATCCATACATATATCTCACATAGGGAGATGCACATCGAGCCAAATTTACTCATTACAACAAAATACTGAGTGCCTAACAATATCTACATATGGCGTTGTAAGCTATACAACTCAAACACAACTGAGGTCCTCCCCCCCAACTTCCACTATGAATCTTGATAGCACCGCACTATATGTGCCCACAGTCCGAAAATCATGATGCCTCACAGCACCGAAAAAGTAACTCATAGATCTCCCCAGATCACTAACAAGCTCAATAACGAGAGATTAAACCTATCCCTCAATAATACATCTCAGGGCCAACCAAGCCATCTCAATCTGAATACGTAGCCAATCAGCTTACCAACAAACTCATTACCAAGAAACCTGAAGCTGCTTCTTCCACTACTATAACTCATACCCGAGCCGTACAATACGGTGCCCGACACCAAATCAACACCGAAATCCACAATCTTGCCCGACGACATGGCCGGCTACAAGAAACGCATTTGAAAAAGAGTCCCTTAATTCCGGAACTGAATCAATGGTAGAAACCTCTATACTGACATCCATCACAAAGGCCCAATTAAGGAAAGCAATCCTTCCCAGCCATCCGCTGATCTTTGGAATACCAACCACTCTGCTATATCATAATCCGATGCACCTCGCCATGCAACCGATGGCATTTCCGACATAGACCATAGCGCAATAGTCTAGAACAACCCACATTGCGACAACCACTTTACAGCTCAGCATCATATACAAAATCTAACATACCAATAAGGAAGGACCCACTCGGGCCTCCAATCCCAATAGCCGCTAACAGTACCAATACACACTATCCACAACCACTACATAGCCTGAACATGAGAACTCCCAGTCATTCTTC
>MU715277.1:226641-288757 GCA_026770625.1 Nicotiana glauca
CATTAGGATAACATGAGAACTTTTATCTCCCTTCCGCGCCACAGACATCGACGCACTCAACTAGTCAAGAACTTTCATTGATCCCATTTAGAAGAAAAATCATTACACACTCCATGCTTCGCATATCCATACGAAATATACTCATTTTCAAACCACGGTAAAACCCAACAAGAACATCTCTGCCAACTCCATTTGTACAAGCTAAACTGCCAGGACTGAATCCTTCTATCTAAACTGAGCTGAGCAAGCCGTCAAAACTCAAGAGCATTACTACAAATTGCCTGTAAAAGCCTGTTACTTCAAACACATACACAACCTTAAGACACCTGATTATTACATGCCCAATCTTGAACACAATAAAACCATTCTCGAGAGTCATTCACTCTTACACAACTGTAAATTATCTGACTTAACGAATAGAACCACTCGTGCCTTATTAGCACTCTGACATCGAAGGATATGACCTCATTCCAATACAACGAACATCTTCCTTTTATACACACTGAGCATTCTTTATCAATAACAGCTCAAGACATCCTATTGTCTTCACACATCTACGAAATACCATATAACCTTTATCAAAATTTTGCTTTACTCGTTCCATCTTCAGCTCATTTTATGCAACCAGGACTGATCCGCCAGCATACCTCGAAAAGGAACCAACATAGCACATAATCGTGCAATCAGCTATTCAACAACAACCTCCCCAACTTGGCTCGAAGCCATCTATCAGGACACATTTAATAACCCATAATACTTTTACTCTAAAGATGCTACAATATTATAGTGAGATTAAACTCAAATCATCAACTAGTTTATGAAAACACAGATCCTCAAATACTGAAATCCTCTACAAGCCTCGCATTCATCCCCACATCAGCTGAGTCCACTCTCTGAAGCAACCCAAATTTTCAAATTACAACACGTTCCTTTCTATTACACATGAGATCTTCTAATAATATACATAAAAATCATACCCCTTAAGAACACTCCGCAGGAGATAACCCACCTGCTTCGCCTCAATTTAGTATTTCAGCACAGCTTCCACCATCATACACATAACACAGCCATTTGGTCTTCCTAAGTCTGAATTCATACTGCCACACGTAATGTACTTCACTTCCCAACTAGGATACACGAAAATATTTTTCACGCGCCCATAACTCGGGGCTACACAACAGATTACAATAGGAATCGAACACTTACCAGCTCATCTATCATTCAGTAGACTCCTTCGTCACTACCAAGTCACATAGATACATCTTGCAGTACTAACATACTCATCACATAGATATCCAACCGTCATTCCAGCTAATAGGGACAATACCGAACATATAAGTTCAGAACACTTGCTCACACAATCAGCACCTCAGTGCTCAAGACATAGGCAAAGATCCAGCCTCAAGTCCTCCAGACTGGCCCAACATCGAACTCACGAGATCACATCTCGCCCCTCGATCGGGGAAATCAAAAGCCATCAGGGCACTTATAATACCGAGCACTCATGTGCGCATACATGCGTGTGGAAGGAATTTTCAAGAGTTACATCTCAAGCTGAATCAAGTACACACGATAAGAATTCCAAGAAAGTGAAGTTTTCCTAAAGGTTCTGCAGCCTCTCGAGGATAAATACAGACGTCTCCGTACCGATCCACGAGACTCTACTAACCGGCTCATGACTCATGAGGCCTAGTAACCTAGGCTCTGATACCAACTTGTCACGAGCCCGATCCCGATCGTGATGGCGCCCAACACAATTGTTATGCAAGCCCGACCAATTACACTCTCAACCCGAGCATGAAGCTCAAAACCAATTATTTGAATATCTTTATCAATAATAAAGCTAATAATTTTAATTTATAGATAGATATAAGTCAAATATCATGATAATACTGAATATACTCCCTAAGACCTGGGGGTCATGAGTCTAGAGCCTCTAAAAATACAGTGTGATAAGACTCCAAATAATACAATGTCTCAAAACTGCAGAAAGATAATAAAAGGGATAGGGGAGGAGTCGGGTCCTACGGACGTCAGGCAGCTACCTCGACAACTCCGGATAAACTCTGAAATTAGCAAAAGCTCAGCTAAACACCCGAGGTACCTGGATCTGCACACATGGTGCAGGGAGTAAAGTGAGTACTTCCAACTCAGTGGTAATAAGTGTAAATAATAACTGAGCGGTAAGAGATCTCGTAAGAACACTCAATCATGCTATATAGTACAGTACAACCTTTTTAACAAAATAGTAAAAATCGTGAAAATCCTTTAGAAACATCTAGCTCAGTTTAAAATCTCTTTTGAAAAATATTCTTTTTCCAACAGTAAGCATATGAATGTGATATCAGGTAGTGCAAGTCCGCACACAAGTCAGCCCCTAAGGGAAAGCACTCTATTTACAAATAACACCAGGGTATCTGGTACACAGTACAAGAAATAGCATGGATGCCAATGATATGAGAGTTCTAAATGTCATGCCATGTAGTACAAATAGGAATCAATGTGTGAATGCAATGCAATGCACATGACCGCTGCGGCGTACAGCCCGATCCATTTGGGTACCCGCGCTCACTATGGGGGTTCAGACTCCGGAGGGGTTCCTACAACCCAAGCGCAATATCAATATCACACTGCTGTGGCGTGCAGCCCGATCCATCATCAGTCCAGATATGCACATGCAACACTGCTGCAGTGCGCAGCCCGATCCACACTCAGTCCAGATATATGCACGTAAGCCACACAGGCACAGTCAAGTTTATCATTTTCAGTTCCAATTATTAGGAATTATAGCTTAAGTGTTTAAGACTTTAGAAATTTACTAATCATTTTGAGACAGTGTTTAACTCAGGACTGATATCATGAAAACATGTTAAGCATCATGGAAACAGTGATAATAATCCCTAAGGGATCCAAATAATTGACACGATGCCCAAAACATGGCAATCAGCCCAAATCATGATAACACCAAGTAGTTTTCAGTCAATCACGCAGTAAAATCAACAACCGGAACGGACCAAGTCACAATCCCCAACGGTGCTCTACCCCACGCTCATCCCTGGCGTGCAAGTCACCAGAATACAGCACTATGATGTGCAAATCTGGGGTTTCAAACCCTTAGGATATCATTTACAAGTATTACTCACCTCGAACCGATGAAATCTCTATCTCGCGATGCCTTTGCCCCTCAATTAAGCCTCCACGCGCGTCAAATCTAACCAAAATCAGTGCGAATGCATTACAATATGCTAAGGGAACAATGCCCAATCGAAAACAATCGAAAAATATCAAAAATCTTGAAATTAGCAAAACCCGAGCCCCGTGCCCACTTCTCGAAAAATTACGAATTTCACATCACCGGAATCCTTGTCTTGCCATGAGTCCGTATATATAAAATACACAAGAATCGGAGTCCATTTGACCACTCAAATCATCAATTCAAACCTTCTTAGGTTTCAAGCCCTAACCTCCATTTTTACCCTTTAATTCCTTGAAATTCCGCGATTAATTCATGTTTTTACACCATAATAATATAATCCGAGTCTATAAATTCATACCTGATGGAATCCCCTTCGAATCCTCTCCAAATCGCCCAAAATTGCCTCTTCCAGAAGTCTAAAATATTTTCTTAACTTCTGAAATTCGCGAACACTGTTCATTAAACACAGTCCAGATTTCCGCTTCTGCGGTCCTTTAACTGCACCTGTGGTCCCGTTTATGCGACAAATTGACTGCTTATGCGGTCTCACTTAAAACACCTGGTACCGCTTATGCGATCCATACATCCGCTTATGCGGTTTACCTCCAACCGCTTCTGCGGTATATTAACCGCTTATGCGGACTCGCTGAAGCGCCTACACGTTCGCTTTTGCGGAAAATCCCTAGGCCACACCTGCCCGCTTTTGCGGCCTCCCCCACCGCATCTGCGGAACTGCTTAAGCGGCTCCTTTTCCACAGATGCGGAAATACCAGAAGGCTCAAAAAATCTGCTGCAACAAAAATGCTTCTAACTTCCGATTAATCATCCGAAATCACCTCGAGGCCCCCGGGACCTCAACCAAAAACACCAACACATCCAACAACCTTATTCAAACTTGTTCCAATCATAAAACACTATCGTTAACATCAAAATCATCAAATTTCACCAAATCAAAGCCTAAGTTCTTCAAGAACTTCCGAAATGCACTTTCGATCAAAAACCCTACCAAACGATGTCCGAATGACCTAAAATTTTGAAGACATATCCAAAATCACCTAACGAAGCTACTGCAACTCTCGGAATTCCATTCCGACCCTCGGATCAAAATCTCACCTATCCACCAGAATTCGGCGAAATTCCAACTTCGCCAATTCAAGCCTAATTCTACACCGAACCTCCAAAATCAATTCCGATCACACTCCTAAGTTATAAATCATCCCCCGAAGCTAACCGAACCACCGGAATTCACATCCGAGCCTTCTAACTATATAGTCAACTTTCGGTTGACTTTTCCAAAACAAGCTTTCTTCTAAGAGGCTAAGTGCCTCATTCCCAATTAAAACCAATTCAATTCTATCCGATCAACTCAAATATAGGTATTGAAACATAAGGAAACACAATATGGGGGAAACAGGACGGTAACTCACGTGACAACGGGCCAGGTCGTCACACTTTTTGAAAGAGGAGTTTTAAATATATAAAGCAAACAAATCAAATAGAATGTCTAACATTGCAAGGTATAGGCTCATAGAACAAAATAATACGAGTTCAGACATAGATTCGTAACGCGTCTGAAGGTCCAGGGTCCCAAAGTGAAACCCTAATACAGTTTATCAAAGAAAACCCCCAAATTCTAGGGTTTCAAATTGAATCAAACACAGAAACGAGAAGGCATGTGAATAGGCTCAAGGAGTCTCATGAGAAACAAACAGACCATGATAGCAGGTTTGAAACAATCAGAGAAGGGAAATTGATTTGAGAGCATAAAGGGACACGTTTTGGAAACTCGAAACTTAGACAAGTCTAGAATAGACGAAACATGCTTAACACAAATAGATTTCAGAAATGCAAGAGTCAAGAAATTCAGTAGTAACACACATGGTAGAGGTGTGACGAAAATTTAACACAGATTAATCATGTGAGCACACATATAAAAGAAAAGAAGGATAATACATGCATAATAGAGAAGGAAAACATGCAAGCATAATATAGACAAACATCTAAAAGAAAAGTACAACAAGAATCAAAAGATTTTTAGAAACCCTAATGTAAAATTAAATGATTTTTGAAAGAAAAATTTGGGAAAACACTTAAAAAGGTCCATAGAACACCGATATGGCATAGATCTAAGAAAACAAATAGAGAAGAACCTCGAACGACTTAGGGTTTCTGAGAAAACCTAGAAATGAGAAGGTCTTGGAAGAACAATCAGATCCTAAGTCAAAGAGGTCAGGAATCAAGCCTCTAGAGCTTGAATACGCCGGAGCATGGTCGGAGAGGCCATAGAACTACAGAGCTGAGAAGGTCTGAAGAAAGAACCATCGAAGTCAACCTTCAAAACCTCAAACACCCAAGCTCTAATGGTGGAGGGGGTGTGTACAGGCCGTCCATGGCCTGAAGAGCCATGAATTCTGGTGAGAATCAAAGGGATTAGGGTTAGTTTGGGTGGCCGCAGCTAGGGTTTGCAGAGAAAATGGGAGAGGAAGGGGATTCAAGGGCGGCTATCAGATGAGAATGAAGGGATTAGGGTGTAGTTGGTAGGTTAAAAAAGGTAAGGAATGATCTTGGCCGTTGATCAAAATGATCAACAGCCTGGATTGAAAGAAAGGTCAGGCGGGTTTTTTAATTGGGTTGGGGGTCGGGTTAAACAAAATAGGGCTGGTGTAGTCGGGGTAGAATTGGGTCAAAATTAAGGGCCAAAATTGAAAGGAGAAAGGGCTATAATTGAAATAAAAATGGGCTAAGTGTTAAATAGCCAATTTTCCACTTTTTATTTTATATAAATAGTAATAATTATTTTAAGAGTAAATTAAAAACACTGAGCAAGCGAATGCTATATAAATATTAGTTAAAAAATGCTGGAAATAATTTTGTAATTATAAAATGCTACTAATCGCAAAATAGGCTATAATTGCCATTATATGCAATTTAGCGTTAAAAATACCAAATAAATTCGTAAAAATATGCAAAAATCACCTTAATTACATTTTGGTGTAAATATGAGAATAAAATAAACTATTCCCCTAAAATGATAATTTTGGAAAATAATTACTGGATTTTGTTGTATTGAAATAGGCAATCAATTGGTTTAAAAATTAAAAGAAATGCCAAAACTTTTGGGTGTGCTTATATATGCACATATATGCTATTCTGGAAATATTTTGGTTATAAAAACTTAGGGGAAAAATTGGGTATCAATAGCTGCCCCTCTTTACCCGGGAAGAATGAAAGAGTTGTCGGGTAAAGATATGATGGCCAATTTTGATTGGAAGCGGCGATTTGCAAAGAATTTGACCGGGATCCATTTCTGAGCTGCCTACATATCCCTAGTTTTATAGGAATCAGGCCGTGTGTAGTTCAAGAACCATTGACGGAACATGCCGATGGAGATTCTAAGGAGACGGACACGATGTTTTGAGGGCAAGAGGTATTTCGAAGCTTGATCGGCTGCGGAAACTGGAGCGGGATCACTCCTGCTGAGGCGGCCATTGCTGGCCAGTGTACCTGCAAGTGAGAAATACGGGCGTATATCGTGCATAAACATAAACGTGATGCAAGTTCCCGTTTGACCATGAGTGCTTTCTTTGGACGGTTAGGATGACGTCCTAGGACCATGATGTCCTGGGCCATGAAGCGCAAAATTAAAGGATTCGCAGGCAATGGAATGATGTTCTCGGGCTATGATAATGATGTCGCCGAACCATGATGCCTTTGAATAATGATGTGCATGATATAAAGTTTGTCCTCGGGCCATGTCATGGTGTTCTCGGGCTATGAAGATGATGCCTCCGAGAAATGACACCCTCGGACAGTTTAGATGTATTTCAGCCCATAAAATGCAGGATTTGGCAGTATTTCAGCCGGTGCAGAAAAATGTAAATGGCGATATTTCAGCCGATAGAAATTTAAATAAAATAGCGATATTTTAGCTGATGTAAAAATGTAAATGGCGATATTTCAGCTGACATAAGTTTAAAATAAAAAGGCGATGTTCTAGCCGATGTAGCAAAAATATAAATGGCGATATCTCAGTCGACAAAAATTTAAATAAAGCAGCGACGTTTTAGTCGATGTAGAAACGTAAATGGCGTTATTTCAGCCGATATCGAGAATTAAATAAAGTTAACGATACTTCAACCGATAAGGAAGGGTGATTATAAATGGCGATGTTTCAGCCGATAGGGATTTAAACAAAAATTGGCGGTGTTTTAGCCATGCAAGATTCATATGAAGATGGTGGTATTTCACCTGATGCAAATAGAGGTGGCGATATTTCAGCCATGCAGATGTAGACAGCGCTGAGTCTCGAAAGGCAGAAAGGTAGCCTTATGCAATGCAAGAAAATGCAGGATGGAGAGAGTGCTTAGTCTCGAAAGGCAGAAAGGTAGCCTTATGCAATGTAGGAATGCAGGATGGAGATAGTGCTTAGTCTCGAAAGGCAGAAAGGTAGCCTTATGCAATGCAGGAATGCAGGATGGAGACAATGCTTAGTCTCGAAAGGCAGAAAGGTAGCCTTATGCAGTGCAGATAATGCAGATGGAGACAGTGCTTAGTCTCGAAAGGTAGAAAGGTAGCCTTATACAATGCAGATAATGTAGATAGAGACAGTGCTTAGTCTCGAAAGGCAGAAAGGTAGCCTTATGTAATGCAGATAATGCAGATGGAGACAGTGCGTAGTCTCGAAAGGCAGAAAGGTAACCTTATGCAATGCAGATAATGCAGATAGAGACTGATCATAGGCTAAAAACTCGTGTTTTAGTCATTGTAATAACACTTCAATTATTGCATTTTACAAATGTTTGAGCTTAAATGATTATGAATTATACTAAATTCATGATTTATGCCTTGCAAGAAGACTTTCCAACTTAAGAATTAATTCGGGATGAATTTGATTGATTTGAGGCTTTGAAGTCTAATAAAAGCCAAATAAATCAAGTTGGGATCGTGTTCGGGGGTCACAACGCAAGTCCGGAGAGCAAAACAAACAAAAAAATGAAGCAGCGTAAAAAATTGCACTACTGCGCTGTGGGACGCGATGCGACAATGCATTTTTGTTAGTTGCTTCAGTTTTAATTACATTCTGCCTCAAGTTTTGTCAACACACGTACGCAGCGCACGTGGCGCCATAGGGCACGACGCGGGTGTGTAAAAAATGGCAAAAATATTCCATTTCGGACCAAAAAGGGCATAATTGTCAAAAAAAACCCTTCTTCCACAATTAAAAGAGGCAGAAGCCTCCATTATTGAGGGGACCAGACATATTTTAGAGAGAAGAAAGAGGAGGAGACTCATCTTAGAGCAAGGATTGAAAGAGTTTTTCTAAACCTTCTCCTTGTATTTACTTATATTATGTTCAAGACTTTTATTGTTGATATTTGTATGAATATGAGTAGCTAAAAACCCAAATATTCTGGGGTCGTGGGTGTTAGATGATTATGTTATTTGAAACATAGATTGAAGATCTTGAATTTATTGTTATGGGTTGTTTATTTGATTCTGATTTTAATTATTTTACTGCGTAACTAACAGTGAAATACTATTTACAAATCTTGAATTAAACTTGAAAAAGGAAATTCTTGATTGCAAATAGAATCAAATAGAACAAGATCTGAATCCTGGGCATCGGGTGAAAGATTTGCGATTAAGATAGACATATACTTAATTGCCTTGTTTGGTTGAAAAATAGGAATTATAAATGCATTCTTGTTAATATTAATGCCATAGACACATAGGTATTAATTTAACTTGAATAGGCGCATAAGAATTCGACAAATTCTTATGGGTATTATTAACCTTTTAATCAATAACCCAGATAATTCAAGAAATAAATCTTAAGCTAAGAACTTGGCGTGATCTCTAGCAAGCCCATGACCCTAGAATATCTTTCATATAAATTGTTAACAGAAAATTGTATAAGTGTTGTAGTAATTTTGTGTTGAATTATTGTTTAATTACTAAGTAAATTCTAAATTGGTTCTTTTATGTATTTTGTGATAAATTAGCTTTAATTGATAATTTTTTGAGTTTACATCAGTCAATAAGTTGATCATAATTCCTCTGGGAACGATACTTTACTTACTACTATATTACTTGTCGATCGCGTACACTTGCGTGAGTGTTTTGGTTACAAAAGAGACAAGGCTTAGTCTCGAAAGGCAGAAAGGTAGCCTTATGTAATGCGAGAATGTAAAAGGACGAGTAGTAGTGAGACTTCTTAGCTAATAGCTGATTACGATATTGCGACTGCTGGGGAGGTTGTGTATGGATAGCAATTACGAACAAGTGATGATTCTGAGAAGTTGCGTTCTTGAGAAAGTATGCGTACATAAATATACTTGATGATATTGTTAGTCTGGTGCCTGCATCCAAAGAAAAATCGTGAGTTTCGTAAGGGGGGAAAGGTTAGTTCGTTTTCCCCTGGCTTTTGGCGTTGTGTATCATTGGGGTAGTGTCGCTAAATAGTAGCAATTCGAACAATAGTTATGCATGATTTAGTAAATATAACGTAAGTATAAAATAGTTTTCTTTAGATGAACCAACGACTGCGACGTGGTTCAAGACATTGCAACCTCTCTTGCTCCGAAAATTTTGAGGGTCCTCCTCAAAATTCTGCCCAAGTTTACTGGGCTGGCACTTCTGATAGCTGCGTTGAACGGCCGAAAAATCAAATTCGGAATATTGAGGGTCCTCTTCAAAAGTCTGCCCCAGTTTACTGAGGTGACATTCCTGGCGATGAGTGGCTGAAAACTAACTTCGAAATTTTGAGGGTCCTCCTCAAAATTCTGCCCCAGTTCCAATGGCAGGGGGAAATGAAAATTTTATTAAATTATGACCGAACCCATAGGGTTGCCTACGTATCCCCTCTTAAACGGGAATCAGGGCAGGCGTAGTTCAAATTACATCGTCATAAGAAATCATAAGTGGTTACACATAGTATCGTTTCACTGCATCTGAATTGATTGGCTTTGGCCAAACTTCTCCGTCCATTTCTGCAAGAATAAGGGCTCCTCTAGTTAGAACCCGGTGAACCATGTATGGACCTTGCTAGTTGGGAGAGAATTTCCCCTTGGCTTCATCTTGATGTGGGAATATTTTCTTCAACACCATCTGCCCCGGTGTAAACTTCCTTGGCTTAACTCTTTTGTTGAAGGCTGTAGACATTCTGTTCTAATACAACTGACCGTGGAAAACTGCATTCATCCTTTTCCCATCTATAAGGGTTAACTGCTTGTAACAACCTTTTACCCATTTTGCATCGTCCAGCTCTGCTTCTTGTATGATCCTCAAAGAGGGAATCTCTACCTCGGCGGGGATGACCGCCTCTGTACCATAAACCAACATGTAGGGAGTTTCTCCGGTCGATATACGGATCGTGGTGCGGTATCCCAGTAGGGCAAATGATAACTTCTTATTCCATTGTTTGTGACTTTTGACCATCTTCCTTAATATATTCTTGATATTCTTGTTGGCTGCCTCTACAGCTCCATTCATCTGAGGCCTGTAAGCTGTAGAATTCTTGTGTTCAATCTTGAATGATTCATACATTGCTTTCATCAAATCGCTATTTAGATTGGAACCATTATTAGTGCTGATTGATTCTGGAATTCTGAATCAGCAAACAATACGATCACGGACAAAATCTATCACAACTTTCTTAGTCACTACCCTGTATGACGCTGCTTTAACTCATTTGGTAAAATAATCAATTTCCACTAGGATAAACATGTGCCCGTTTGATGCGGCACGCTTAATAGGTCCAATGACATCCTTTCCCCAAGCGGCAAATGGCCACGTCGAGTTTGTAGCAGTAAGCTCGTTTAAAGGCACCTTTATCATGTCTGCATGTATCTGACAGTGATGGTATTTGCGAACATACTGGATACAGTCTGTTTCCATAGTCATCCAAAAATACCCTGCTTGGAGTATCTTCTTTGCTAAGACAAACCATTCGTGTGCAGCCCGCAGGTCCCTGCGTGCACTTCGTCCAATAGTCTGGATGCTTCTTTTGCTTCGACATACCTTAGTAGACCCAAATCGGGAGTCCTCCTATACAGGATTCCCCCACTGTGAAAGAAGTTGTTGGATAATCTCCGAAGTTTGCGCTTCTGAGTGGCGTTGGCAAGTTCTGGATATTCTCCTATTGTCAAGTACTCCTTGATGTCGTGGAACCATGGTTTTCCGTCCGCTTCTTCCTCAACGTGAGCATAATAAGCTGGCTGATCATAGATCTTTACTGGGATGGGATCAATGAAATTTGTGTCTGGATGCTGGATCATGGATGATAAAGTAGCTAGTGCGTCAGCGAACTCGTTTTGGACCCTGGGGACATGTTTAAATTCCGTCTTTGTGAATCTTTTCCTTAACTCCTGTATGTGATGCAAGTAGGGGAGTATCTTGGAGTTCTTGGTTGCCCATTCTTCTCGAACCTGATGTATGAGCAAGTCTGAATCCCCGATCACTATCAGCTCCTAAATGTTCATGTCAATGGCCATCTTGAGCCCCAGGATGCAGGCTTCATATTCGGCCATATTGTTGGTGCAAGGGAATCTGAGCTTGGAGGATACCGGGTAATGCTGACAGGTTTCTGATACTAGGACTGCTCCTATGCCAACTCCTTTGAAATTTGCGGCTCCGTCGAAAAACAACCTCCCACCCTCGTAAGATTTTGCAATATATTCTCCTACAAAGGACACTTCTTCATCAGGAAAATATGTTTTCAGGGGTTTGTATTCTCCGCCGATAGGATTCTCGGCAAGGTGATCTGCTATGGCTTGACCCTTGATTGCTTTCTGAGTCACGTAAACAATGTCGAATTCACTCAGCAAGATTTGCCACTTGGCGAGCTTGCCAGTGGGCATGGGCTTCTGGAAGATATACTTCAGCGGGTCCATCCTTGATATGAGATAAGTAGTGTAGGCACAGAAATAATGCCTCAATTTCTGAGCTACCCAAGTCAGAGCACAAGAGGTGTGCTCCAATAAAGAATACTGGGCCTCGTACGGGGTGAACTTCTTACTAGGATAGTAGATGGCTTGCTCCTTCCTCCCCGTTTCATCATGTTGTCCCAGAACACAACCGAACGCTCCATCCAAAATCGCAAGATAAAGCAATAGAGGCTTTCTTGGCTCGGGCGGAACCAAGACTGGCGGCATTGACAGGTATTCCTTGATTATGTCAAAGGCTTTCTGACAATCATCAGTCCATTTAGTAGCATCATCTTTCTTCAACATTTTAAAGATGGGTTCACAAATGATTGAGGATCGAGCGATGAACCGACTGATATAGTTGAGCCTCCCCAGGAAACTCATTACGTCCTTCTTGTTCTTTGGCGGTGTCAATTCTTGAATGGCTTTGACTTTTGATGGGTCCAATTCTATTCCTCGACGACTCACAATGAAACCTAGTAATTTTCCAGCAGGAACCCCGAATGCACACTTGGCGGGATTCAGTTTCAGATTGTACCTCCTCAATATGTTGAAGAACTTTCTCAGGTCTTCCATATGATCAGTGGCTTTGTTAGATTTGATGATGATGTCGTCCGCATATACTTCAATCTCCATGTGTATCATGTCGTGAAAGATAGTAGTCATGGCTCTCATATAGGTGGCGCCAGCATTCTTCAATCCAAATGGCATCATTTTGTAACAATACATTCCCCACGGGGTAATGAAAGTCGTTTTCTCTGCATCTTCCTCATCCATCCATATCTGATGATATCCGGTGAAACAATCAACAAAAGACTGCAACTCATGCTTAGCGCAGTTGTCGATAAGAATGTGTATGTTTGGCAAGGGGAAGTCATCTTTGGGACTGGCCCGGTTAAGATCTCGGTAGTCGACACAAACTCTAACTTTCCCATCCTTCTTTGGTACTGGCACGATGTTGGCTAACCATGTCGGATACTCTACCACCTTGAGAACCTTATCTTTGACTTGTTTGGTAACCTCTTCTTTGATTTTCAAACTCATGTCGGGCTTGAATTTCCTGAGCTTCTACTTTACCGGCGGACAGGTTGGATCTGTTGGTAGTTTGTGAGCTATAATGGACGTGCTGAGACCAGTCATGTCATCATACGACCAGGCGAATATGTCCTCATATTCCTTTAGAAATTCTGTGTATTCTTCCTTTTTTGATGGTGACAGGTGAACACTGATGCGAGTTTCTTTGACATTTTTTGTATCTCCCAAATTAACGACCTCAGTTTCCTCCAAGTTAGACTTAGGTCTATTCTCAAAATTCTCAACCTCTCTGACGACCTCTTCTGGTATATCATCCTTTTCTGAATCTATATCCTTTTGTTGCGTTGTTTCGTTGCAAGTCACAATCGTTGGTTCATCATCAAAGTAAATAATAGTAATGCTATGTGAAAATAGAGTAAATGATAGAGAAAATAATAAGAGCGAGATATATGATGAACTGAAATGCTTTGATTAAATTCATAATTGTTTGGAACATCGGAGCTCTTTCAAAATAAAAGACAATGCGGAAAGAAAATCAGCTAGTAAAAAATAAAATGAGATGCATGATGCTTTTGTTTAGCCTTGCTACCCCGAAGCCTTCTGGGCCCTGACAGTTCTAATTGACCAATTGCTGAGGCGGACTCCTCGGTTCACCGCTTGTATGGAAGGGCCTTCCTCCCCTTCCTCCTCTAAAAGAACACAGCTGTCTATATCATTATCCTCTACAAATAGATTCTTCATGGCTGCCAATGCTTCATCTTCCTCTGATACATATATAGTATCTGCCGGTTGGAAGGTCTGCTCCAGGCTAGGTATCGAAAGCTCCAATGGATAGTAGGGGCCGCGCCATGGTGGCGACCAGTTCTGGAATTCTTCCCATGTATAACCATACCCTAAGCCAAAATTTAGTACCATGCTTCTTTAGTTTGATGTTCTTAGTGATCCCCTTGAGGTTTTTGCCGAGTCCCTTTCCAGGCTCATACCCACACTAATCCAAGATACTTTCAATCTTGTTATCCCACCACTTATCCTTGTCTACAGCGTTGACCCTTTCAATGTGGTGGTATGTTTCTCCGCCTATTCTCCTTCTGCCTCCAATCATTGGGATGGTCTGGCGACTATATATTAGGTTACTACCATTGCCATGAATAATCAACTCCTGGTGATTCTATTCGAATTTCATTGCCTGATACAGGGTCGATACTACGGCTCCAGCAGCGTGGATCCAGGGTCGTCCTAACAGCAAGTTGTAGGATGCCGGGACGTCTATCACTTGAAAGTCGACGTCGAACCATGTTGGCCCCATTTGCAAGCATAGGTTGATTTCTCCAATAGTAGCCCTTTGGGATCCATCGAAGGCCTTGACATTGATAGCCTCATCTTTGATCTCGTGCAGGCTTTTTCCCAAGGTTCTGAGAGTTATCAGCGGACAGATGTTGAGGCTGGA
Source organism: Nicotiana glauca (assembly GCA_026770625.1). Taxonomy (NCBI): domain Eukaryota; kingdom Viridiplantae; phylum Streptophyta; class Magnoliopsida; order Solanales; family Solanaceae; genus Nicotiana; species Nicotiana glauca. Next base: position 241,244 of record MU715277.1, read on the forward strand.
CCCTCCATCGATCAGGACTCTAGTGATGAAACAATCCTCGTATTGCACGGGGATGTGCAGTGACTTGTTGTGGCTCAGTCCTTCCGGTGGTAGCTCATCTTCATGGAAGGTGATTTTATGGCTTTCCAGCACTTGTCCTACCATATTTTCCATTTCGCCTCCAGTTATGTTGCTGGGCACATAAGCTTCGCTCAGTATCTTCATCAAGGCATTTTTGTGAGCGTCAGAGCTCTGTAGAAGAGCTAGGATGGAGATCTGTGCTGGTGTTTTGTTCAATTGCTCAATGACCGAGTACTCCTTAGCTTGTATTTTCCTCCAAAGATCGTCGGGCCCAGTTTCAATAAACCGTCTCGAGGCTTGCTTACTAGACTCAGCTAAGTGTTTTGGGGTATAAATACTCCATGTTCTGGTCATTCCTTGCGCAACAATTGTTTCTCCTATCTTGGTCTTTCCTTTCCTCCTAGCTTCGGCAGTGTAATCCCATGGTATGGCATTTGAGTGGAATTGTGTTATGTCTGACATTGCCATAGGAATAGGTACCTTTGGTGGTAACACAGTAACTTCAAAGGCTGCAGGTGCTTTTGGAACTCCAAATTCAACCTCAATTAGCCCGGGCGCCTTTGCAGAAGGAGGCGCTTAAAATTCGAGAGGTATAGACATGTTTACTTCATCGTCCCTGGAGGGATGATTCTGCAGAACAATTGGGTTAAGTGTAACTGCTTGTTTCTTTGGTTCATCACCTTCAGCAATCAAACATATCGACCATTTGGGGTCCCAATCATCTTCGATGTCGATCATGTGAATATCTCCACCTTTGTGGTCAGGCAGAGGGTTGTTGCGAACATTAGGAGCAGGCTGCTTTGCTATGATGACCTTATTTTCGATCAGGGTTTGAATCTTGTCCTTCAATGATCGGCACTCGTCAAGGGCGTATTCCTTCATGCCGGAATGGTACGCATAAGTCTTATTAGGAATGACCCACTAGGAAGGATTCTCTGGAGTTATGGCTGGGATAGGGGTGATGTAACCATCAGTTTTAAGTCTCTCGCACAACTGGTCAATTGGTTCCGCGATGGTTATGTATTATCTGGGAGGTCTGCGGTCGAAATTTGGCCTAGGTCTAGGGAAATTTTGGCGTGTGGGAGGTGATTGGTAATGAGAGGGTTGGGCATTATAAGCTTGGTAGACAGGTGCTGGTTGAGAGTATCTGGGTAAGGTAGGTTGATATGTGAGAGGTGGAGATGATTGGTAGACGGGAGGTGGATTTGGATAGGACGGTGCGGATGCATGGTAATTTGGGATAGGCTGATATGTAAGTAGAGGTGATGGGTAGGTGTGGTATTTTAGTGGTGATTTGGCTCTCTGTGCGACCATTACGGCACTCACATCTTTCTTCTTGTACGTGCCACCGGACTGTAAAGCCTTATTGGTGGCCTGTAATGCTTTAAGATTAGTAACCATACCATTCTTAATGCCTTCTTCGATTCTTTCTCCCAGTTTGATGATATCAGAGAACTTCTGACCCTCGATCAGCATCAACCTCTCGTAATATTGGGGATCTTGAGCCCGGACAAAGAACCTGTTCATCTGTTCTTCTTCTAGGTCCAGCCTGAACTTTGCAGCTTCTGACCTCCAATGATTAGCATACTCGCGGAATATTTCGGTAGATTTCTTCTTCAAATTCAGGATGTAGAATACATTCGGTGCATTCTTTGTATTGAATCAGATTCTATCCATGAAATCCGAGGCCATGCCTACCCAGCTTGTCCATTTCTTGGGGTTCTGGCTGATGTACCAAGATAAAGCATTCCCCTTCAGACTTCTCATGAAGAGCTACATACGGATCTTTTCATCCTTTCTGACTCCGACCAGCTTATCGCAATATATCCTCAGGTGGACTCTGGGATCTCCTGTTCCATCGAATGTTTCAAACTTGGGAGGTTTGTACCCCTCCGAAAGTTCAACATCTGGCTGAATGCAGAGGTCTTCATAATTTAACCCCTCGATACCTTTGTTACCTTCCACGTCCTGAACTCGGCTGGTCAATTTCTTGAGTTCTGCTGCTAAGTTCCTGATAAGGGAATCTTTGTCATCAGACTCAGGTGCACTTGAGATTGGTTGAGTATAATGGGGTACAGTATCCACGTAAATAGGAGTGTTGTGGAGATGGTCATTTATGGTGTTCAGTGGCTCGGAAATGAGTAGTGGAGTGTTGTTTAGACTGTGGCATGTGTTGTAGTGTTGAGTATGAGTGGGTTGTATCTATGGTTGTGCGGTGTTTTGTGGAGGTACGGGATTCTGGGTGTTGACACCAGGAGCGGTGGGAGAAAATCACAGGTTCGCCAAGTTCCGAAGCTGCTCCTGTTCTTCTTGGAACTTTAATATCTTTTGCTCAAGTTGGGTAGCAGTTTCCTTAGCAATCGGGGTACCCTGAGGAACCTCAATTCCCTTTCTGATGCTTGAATCTGCCATTCTACCTTTGTTCTTGTTCCGGATAGGACTCGGAGGAGGAGGAGGTGGAGGGCCCTTGGATCTTGTGGAGTATGATGATGATGCCAGAATGCACGAACTAACCTTTGGGGAGGGGAATAAAAAATAAATGAAACACAAAAGGTAACAAGTTAGTGCAGGTTATGAGGAAAAATATTGTAGTATTTAAACACATTGTGCAGGAATATAAATCATGTCCTAACTTTGGTGCCTCTTCGTGCCCGAGGTAGGCCTAGCGACAAATAGTTTTGGAGAACTTATAATGATAAATGCCTTATTTTATTAATAAAATAAGACGAATCCAAAACGACATTAAATAATAGAAAGTAAAATGTCACTATTGGCCATTGGCCTTATTACATTAGAATAAAAGGACTCCTAACTACTTGGTCCCAGAAGGACCTTCCCCAGATTCGGCATCTTTGTCTCCCTCGAACAGCTTCTCCAGCTCGCGTAGTCCTAGCAGCAAATAAGCTCGGGCCAAATATCCGCCTGCATTTCCTTCAATGTTTTGACAGTCTTCAATTCTCTTGATGAACTTTCCTTCCAGTTCCACTAGACCCTGCTCCAAATACCCTAGTCGCTTGTTGGCGCTGACAGCCATATCTTTCCACCAATTCAGCAGCCTTGGATGAATGTTGGTTACCATGCCAAATCTAGGGACTTCGAGCCTTATTTTCTGCAAAACAAAGCATTAGGCCCTTACCCCTACCGGACTCGATTATTTAAACCAATAATTAGCATAGCAAGCATTTAGTTCTCCAAATAAATGCACAAAACATGGAGGTGTCCGTTTGGGGTTTCAAGGAAACCCCGTGGACTTTAGACAAGGCTATCCTAATGAATCATTGTGTGGACAACATAACTGACTTGGCTAGGTTTGACCATGATGCATGTACAGTTTAACGGAGTAAGGTTTCTATTAGGGTATTAGATAGGTACCGTTGAGCGGACAACTCAAGGGGGAAAGGCACAGAACCATCGACTGCACCGCTGATCGACTGATTTTACCGCAAATACGCCTTTGCCAAATTTAAAGGGTGATAATATTGGAAGGGTGCAACCACTTATTATAAGCGTTGCTATGGTATTTGTTTGGCACGAGTGGAATATGATGTTGAAGATGCAGTTTACAAGAATGAAACAAATTGACATGTATTTTCACGTTCATACAATAAATATTTACAATAATTGCTCAAAATTACAATGGAACAGATAGAAAGCGGTAAATGAAAGTAATTAAAGAAAGAGAAACAAAAGAAACAAGTCAGTTTCGGATAAAGGCATTAAAAAAAAGCAGTAAATGAAAGCAATAAAGTCACATATAACATGAAATGGTAAAAGCCTGAGGAATCCCTAGCAGAGTCTTCATGCTATCGACACCCCCTTTTTTCTCTCTAAAATCAAGAAATCGGGTTTACGACATTTAGGAAAGACGACTCTATTACCGTTTGGGAATTGGGTTTTTGGATTTGAAGAGTCGCCACCTAATGATTATAGTACATTAGGACACTTTAAGGAAGAATTTGAGATGAAGAACCAGAGTTCGGGTAAGGACTAGAAATTATCTCGAGGGGAAGGTGTTAGGCACCCCTCAAGATCCACTAGTGTGGTTCCCGGCCATGTTACAATTGTGACTTTAAAGCAAGCATACAAGACAATTTCACATAAAGACTACAAGTAGGTATAAATAAAGGTTACTGACCATGCTGAAATTCGAATAGGCGACTTCTTAATTATTGGCAAGAATATCTAAATGCAGAAAATGGGATCAAGTAATGAATACCAATTATCAAACAAGGAAGTGAACAGCGGAAAATTTTAGAGGAAAGGGCAGTGCGAAAATCAGAAGGGGGAAATTTTAATGATTAAAACAAGAATGAAGAATTTTAAAGAACTGAGAATTGACAATCTGAAAATAATTACGTAAAGGAAAGGGGGTCCTTGGTTCGTAAAATACATGGATCATCCACACAACACCGGCGACCAATCGTACGCATAGTGTTATCGTGTGATCATCATCTCCATGTCTACCCTTTCCCACCCCGTTAAGGTATTTAAAGTGCGAAATAGTATTGTTACTTATTGCATGCTATTACCCGCCCCAATCCTATTAGTCCCGGAGGCAATTGGACTACTAGTCCTAAATGCAGACGGGTTTGAGGCCTTTTAGGAGTTTTCAAAGGACAAAATACTAAGGCGTCAATCAGAACACATAATGCAAATAAAGGGGGAAGCAATAAGCAAGTACGGCTCAAATAAGCATCCTTAAATCAGATAAAAGCCATAGAGTTTAGCACGTGTTACACGTTCTGGTTTGGTCTTAATTAAATAAAGCGACGAGCGGATTGGTTCAACATATATTTTTAAACGGAAAGTCTACATTAGGCTCGCTCGAATGCAGTTATCTAAAACCGATCTGATTGATTAATTAAACCTTTTGTCTAGGAGTGAAAGGAGCTTAAGAAAAGAAGTGCACTATTTTAAAAAGGTTTAACAGAAAAGAAATGAACTTCAGAAGACATGTAGGTTATTTGGGGAAAGGAATTACATGAGTTTCAAAAAATGCAGATTTGTCTAGAAAAAATCCGTTACTTCAGTAAATGCTAAATTTCGAAAAGTGAATGATATTTTGAATGAGTGAAAACGGCTTAGGTTCGAAGATCCTATAGGCATGCTCTCTATGCGTTAACTAATTTAGACCTTTTAAACAGGAGTACTGTATACATGGTATTCATATGCAACCCTGTTGTTAGGCCTAGTTGTTTGCCTAATGATAGTATTGTATGTAGAAGTGCAAATCCCTATTGGCATGGTATCTAAATGCTTAGTTGTTAAACCTAATTGTTTGCCTAATGGCATTATTATATGCAAAAATGCAAATCCCTATAGGCATGATATCTAAATGCTTCATTGTAGAAATCAAGTATCGAATCCTATAGATATGTTTCTACGCGTGAAGTTGCACAAATCATAAATAAATTTCTATAGGCATGTTTTCTACCCTTAGTGCATAAAAGAAAAACCCCTCCCTTTTTTACTAAATCCCTTGAGTTTATACAAATTATTACAGTCCAAAGGAAATAAAAATTGAAATTAAAAATTCATCAGGAATTATCAGCTACATCCGAACAGCCTAATTCAGACTTAGTGTCTAATAATATTAGATTGAGCCACTTCTGAGATCCAGATTTCCAAGCCTTCTCTCTTCTAGGGTGTTTCAGAGATCCAAGGGATTTTAGGAACCCTAGGCAGTGCTTACACCCAAGATGCTAATCAGAAAAATTGTAGTGTAGTGTGGAAGGGCCAGCTCTCAGGTGCTCAAGTTCAGAGGGAGCTCAGGGGTCCCAAGGCAAGGCTCACAAGAGAGGGGCAGAACTTAAGTTCTAAGAATGAGTGCAAGTGCAATAAAGGGGGATAGGGAATACCCAGGCAGGCTGGTGGTCATGCCCGACCATAAAGTAGACTGGCACATCACTGACCAAACCTGTTGGCCAAACTTTAGAGAGTAAAGACCTATTGAAGGTCAAGATATGGCCTGGGCAGTAATTGGAGCACTGTCAGGCCAAAACTTTAACTCAACACACATAGAAAGGAAATAGGGATGGGAAACTGAAAAAGCTTAGGGCCCAAAAGGGTCCAGTTCATATCCATGGACAATAACTTCAAATATATTGCCATGTTTTTGAACCATAACTTAAAGCACATAAGGGGGTATAGGGATGGGATTCATTACAAGAAGTGAGCAAGACATAAGCACATTGTACAAAGATTAGATGCTTCAGACATGAAAGTAAATATGGACATAAGAACTGGTAAATAAACACACATTGGAGTTGAGACTAGAAATAAACTAGGACATACCAGTTTCAGAAAGCAAAGAGAGAGCAGGAATCTTGTAACAGGCCACAGTACAAATAGCAAAAGTAACTTATGCGTGTGAGTGTGATTTTAATAAAAAGACTAGAGCATATGTCGTGTGTAAAGTGCAGAAGGGCAGCCCCTTTTATAGTGTAAAAGAACAAGCAAGAAAGGTAAGAAGACCTTTTAAAAAAACAAGTCTCAAATATTCTCGCTTAAGTCAGGGGATTCAATTTCAAACGGGAGGATGTAAATAAGGAAAGGAAATTTGAGTAAAATCTGTCATGGTAGCATAAGAAAGGGGAAATACATGAAGTTTATTTAAGGAAAGAACTCAACGGTACTTGGTTTGTAAAGAAAAGGAAAGGGAATCAATCAGACAACTAATAAAATCAAGGTAAAGAGGTTTGATTCGAATGAACCCAGTCGGGAATAGGTAAAGGAGGGCTTAAACAGAGAAAAATTAGTATCAATCAGTCGAGACCCTATCAAAGGAGTCTAAAATCAATCAAGTAATTGTCAAAACCCGTTTGAAAGAGGAGGTTTTCATATGTAAAGCAAACAAATCAAACGTAAAGTCCAACATTGCAAGGTATAGGCTCATAGAACAAAATAATACGAGTTCAGACATAGATTCGTAATGCGTCTGAAGGTCGGGTCCCAAAGTGAAACCCTAAGCCAGTATATCAAAGAAAACCCCCAAATTCTAGGGTTTCAAATTGAATCAAACACAGAAATGAGAAGGCAAGTGAATAGACTAAAGGAGTCTCATGAGAAACAAACAGACCATGATAGTAGGTTTGAAACAATCAGAGAAGAAAAATCGATTTGAGAGCATAAAGGGACACATTATGGAAACTCAGAACTTAGACAAGTCTAGAATAGATGAAACATGCTTAACACAAACAGAGTTCAGAAAAGCAAAAGTCAAGAAATTCAGTACTAACACACATGGTAGAAGAGTGAAGAAAATTTAACACATATTAATCATGTGAGCACACATATAAAAGAAAAGAAGGATAATACATGCATAATAGAGAAGGAAAACATGCGAGCATAATACAGACAAACATCTAAAAGTAAAGAACAACAAGAATCAAAAGATTTTCAGAAACCCTAATGTAAAATCAAATGATTTTTGAAAGAAAAATTTGGGAAAACACTTAAAAAGCTCCATAGAACACTGATATGGCATAGATCTAAGAAAACAAACAGAGAAGAACCTCGAACAACTTAGGTTTTCTTAGAAACCCTAGAAACGAGAAGGTCTTGGAAGAACAAGTCAGATCCTGAGTCGAAAAGGTCAGGAATCAAGCCTCTAGAGCTTGAATACGCCGGAGCATGGCCAGAGAGGCCATAGAACTACAGAGCTGAGAAGGTCTGAAGAGAGAACCATCAAAGTCAGTCTTCAAAACCTCGAACACCCAAGGTCTAATGGTGGAGGGGGTGTGTACAGGCCGTCCATGGCCTGAGAAGCCATGAATTCCGGTAAGAATCGAAGGGATTAGGGTTAGTTTGGGTGGCGGCGGCTAGGGTATGCATAGATAATGGGAGAGGAAGGGTATTGAAGGGCGCACATGAGAATGAAGAGATTAGGGTGTAGTTGGTAGGTTAAAAAAGGTAAGGAATGATCTTGGCTGTTGATCAAAATGATCAACGGCCTAGATTGAAAGAAAGGTTGGGCGGGTTGTTTAATTGGGTTGGGGGCCGGGTTAAACAAAACTGAGCTGGTGTAGTTGGGGTAAAATTGGGTCAAAATTAAAGGCCAAAATTGAAAGTAGAAAGGGCTATAATTGAAATAAAAATGGGCTAAGTGTTAAATAGCCAATTTTCCCTTTTTATTTTATAAAAATAGTAATAATTATTTTAAGAGTAAATTAAAAACACTGAGCAAACGAATACTATATAAATATTAATTAAAAAATGCTGGAAATAATTTGGTTATTATAAAATGCTACTAATCGCAAAATAGGCTATAATTGCCATTATATGCAATTTAGCGTTAAAAATATCAAATAAATTCGTAAAAATATGAAAAAAATCACCTTAATTACATTTTGGTGTAAATATGAGAATAAAATAAGCTATTCCCCTAAAATGATAATTTTGGAAAATAATTACTGGATTTTGTTGTATTAAAATAAGCAATCAATTGGTTTAAAAATTAAAACAAATGCCAAAACTTTTGGGTATGCTTATATATGCACATCTGGAAATATTTTGAGTATAAAAACTTAGGGAAAAAAATGGGTATCAACATTCTCCTGTAGAAATGATTTTGCCAGGTTCTCTCCCTCGTTTCCCTCGGTATTCTGGCAGTCGGTGACTCTTTTCCTCACTTTTCCTTCCAACTCCAGCAGACTGTATTCCAAATATTCTAGATTCTCACTAGCCTTCGTGACCCTCTCTTTCCATTCATTGATTTTGTCACTTGATGGGAGATTCCTCCACCAGGTCAGCAAGAGTGAGGGTCTGTTGACCATACCGAAGTCGGGAACTTTGTCATTCATTTCTTTCAAAACAAAAGGGTTAGACCCTTACCCCCACCAGACTCGATTATTTAAACCAATAATTAGCATAGACAGCATTCAGTTCTCCAAATAAATGCACAGAATATGGTGTTGTCCGTTTGGGTTCCAAGGAAACCCAGTGGACTTTGGACAATACTATCTTAAAGAGTCATTATGTGGACAGCATAACTGACTCGACTAGGCTTGACAATGATGCATGTACAGTTAAATAGAATAAGGTTTTTAGGGGGTGCTAGACCGGTACCCTTGAGCGGACAACTCAATAGGGAAAGGCACGAAACCGTCGACTGTACCGCTGATCGACTGGTTTTACCGCAAATATGCCTTTGCCAAATTTAGTGGGTAATATTATCGGAAGAGAGCAACAACTCATCAAGCGTTGCTATGGTATTTGTTTGGCACGAGTGGAATATGATGTTGAAGATGCAGTTACAAAAATGAAAAAAATTGTCATGTATTTTCACGTTCATAATGATTACAATAATTGCTCAAAAATTACAATGGTATTGAATGAAAACAGTAAATGAAAGCGTTAAAGAAAAAGAAACAAAAAGACAAGTCAGTTTCGAATAAAGGCATTAAACAAAGTAATAAATAAAACAATAAAGTCACATATAACATGAAGTGGTAAAAGCCTAAAGAGTCCCCAGCAGAGTCGTCATGCTGTCGACGGCCCCTTTTTCTCGTGAAATCGGGTTTACGACATTTGGGAAGACAAATCTATTCCTGTTTGGGATTTCGGTATTTGGATTTGAAGAGTCGCCACCTAATGATTAAATGCATTAGGACACTAAAGGTTTTGAGTTTTGAAAACCAGAGTTCGGGTAAGGGCTAGAAATTATCTCGAGGGGAAGGTGTTAGGCACCCATCAAGATCCACTAGTGTGGTTCCCGGCCATGCTATGTTGTGACTTTAATGCAAATAAGTACGCAAATAATTCCACACATAAGGGTTGCAAGTAGATACGTGATAAGCATGTTGAAATTAAGGTCTAGATGGTTCCACAATTCGTTTGAGGGAGGGTATAAATGTAGAAAATTAATCAAGACATGAATATACAGAAAATTTTAGGAGAAAGGAATAATGCCGTAAAATTAAAGAGGGAGTTTGGTGAAGTGGAAACAAAGACAGAATCATATTGATATTTTACAAAGTCACATAAAAGAAAGGGGTCCTAGGTTTGTAAAACACATGGATCATCCACACAACACCGGTAGCCAATCGTACGCATGGTGTTATCGTGTAATCATCATCTCCATGTCTACCCTTCCCACCCCGTTAAGGTATTAAGTGCGAAATGGTATTGTTACCTACTGCATGCTATTACCCATCCTACTTATTAGTCTCGGAGGCCTATAGGACTACTAATTCTAAAGGGAAGGAAGTTTGGCTTTTCAAAGGTTTTAAAAGGGTAAAATTCTAGGGCGACAACCAAAACACATAAAGCTGTTAATGGGAAATAAGAACAACTAAAGGCTCAAGTTGGACTACTCACTCAAAGAAATGAATTGTTTAGCATGTCTTACAAATACTGTTTAGATCCCTGATTAACATTAGCGTGGGAAGAATTGATTAACCACATATTTCCCAGATAGGGAGTCCAAATTAGTCCTGCATAGATGTAGTTGTCGAAATCTGATAGTTGATTAATTACTTAACCATTTGCTTGTGTGTTAAACGGGATCTATAGGCATGACATCTATCAATTCAGAGACGGGAAGAATAAACTGATTGCAGAAAAGGATTGGTTACAAGATCATAAGTTCTGCGAGTGTTAGACAAATTACCATTGATTTTAGACTTAGGAGCGAGTGGATGATTCAAGTTTTAGTCGATAGCTCCTATAGGCATGCTTTCTAGGTGTTACTGATTACCACTGTTATTGTTTATGCAGAAATCCTACAGACAGGTCATCTATATGCAGTTAGTTACTTAAATCCTATTACAAGTTTGCCTAATGACTGATGCATATGCAAAAATGCAGAAGTCCTATAGGCATATTATCTATATGATATATAGACTTATAGACATGGTATCTATGCGAAAATGCAGAAAATTCTATGAACATGATATCTGTATGAATTTGCAGAAAATCCTACGAACATGATATCTATATGAAATGCCGAAATACCTATGAATATGATATCTATATGAGGCACAGGTTTTCAGTAGTTAACTATATGAAAATGTAGAATTTCAGAAATAGTATTTCCATATAGCCATGGTATCTATATGAGATGCTAAAATTTTTGAAGTAATGATACCTTATAGACATGATTTCTATATGAAATGCATAAATTTTAGAAGTAATGATTCCCTATAGACATGATATCTACCCCTTTGCATACATTCATTGACCCTCCTTTTTTACTAACACCCCATCAATTATTACAAAATTATTACAGACCGAAGGAATCAGAAAGAAAGTAAAATTACATCAGCGATTACATCTACATCTAATCAGCCTAATTCAGACTCAGAGTCTAACAATATGAGATAAACCAACCTCCAGGATCAGATTTTCAAATCCTTTCTCTTATTTGGGATGTGTCAAAGTTCCAAGGAACTTCAAGAGCTCCAAGAAATGCTTACACCCCAAATATCATTGCAGAATCAGATTATAGTGCAGTATGGAAGGGCCAGCCCTCAAATGTCCAAGTTGAGAGGGAACTCAAGGTCCCAAGGCAAGGCTCATAGGAGGGGGCAGAACTTAGAGGCTAGGAGTAAGTGCAAGTGCAGTAGAGGGGAAATGGCAGGCTGGTGGTCATGCCAATCATTTTTGGGGTGCTCGAACACCCCTGACCAGCTTGTCAATTGCAGATTGAAGAGTTAAGACCTGTTGAAGGTCAGGTTCAGACCTGGATAACCATTTGAAGACTGCCAGACCATAAGCTTTAACTCAGCACACATAGGGGAATGGGGTATGGGGAAACTGAAAGAGGCTAGGATCCAAAGGGTCCAGTTTTAATCCATGGACAATAACTTGTATGTTATCATGTCTTAAAACTATAGCTCAAGAACATAAAAAGGGGTAGGGGATAGGGACTCATTGCGGCAACAGATAGAAAGACATAAACATACTACTTTAAAAGTTGAACTTTACAAAACAGTAAAGTAGACATGGCTATAAAAGATTGTAAATAAACACATTGGGGGTGATGCTAGAGTCAAAATTAGGACATACCGATTTTTAAAAAGAGACAAGCAAAGAATGCAGTAGTCTTGTGAAAAGCCAAAGTGCAGACGAGAAAGTTAAGAAGAGATTGTCAAAATTATAAGTGTGAAGTCTGAAGTGTATTCAGTTGTGTGTTGTGAAAAGAAAAGGAGTCGTGTATTTATAGTTTGAAAGTAAGTTAAGAATCATAGTAATTACGGAAGTATGTATCAATTACAATCAATCAGCATAAGAACTTCCTTTAATTAAGGAGTTTAAACTCAAACGATAATGGACAACAATCAGTTAAGGAAAGAAATGAAGTAAACATCTTGTGTAAAGTAGGAAATTAGGGGTAAATACATAAGGGTTTAACTAAGGAAAACATTAGTAAAGAATCTTTGAAATACACGGTTAGCCAAATAAGGTAAGAAACACAATAAATCAATTAGTACATAGTAAATCCAGGAATCAGGGATTCGAAATTACCAATGAACCAAGCCAGAAATAGGGGAATCGGAAGGCTAAAGAAAGTTTTCAAATAACACGGGGAAAAACAAGGAAAGAATCAATCAGGCTTACACAAAGAGGTCTAAAATTAGTCCAAAACCTAAGGTCATTTTAGAGGGACATTCAGCGTATATAAAGAGTGCACAAATATTAGGCAGACGAGGTTAAACCATGGCAAAGAGAAACAACAACAATAACTACAAAGTCTATAGACCGTGAAACATGGTAGTCACATAGGTTGATTCAGTAAATAGGGAGAAAGGGGTATCAGAAGCATGCTAAAGAGTCAAGTAAACGTCCCTTATGGAAAGTATAGTTTAGTTCAAAGATTGCAAGAAACCAAATCACATAAAGAAACAGAAGTTAAAACAAGAAGGACTTTGAATCTAGTCGAGCAACTTCAAATAGACGAAGCAATTTTCAGAAGCTCGAATAGGTACAAAAGAATTAGGGCTTTGAAATCAAACACATTTAGAGATGATAACCAAACAAATCACACGGCAAATAACCTCAGAACTCGAATGAACCACAAATCTTAGGGCTTTTGCCATCAATCGAGTGTAGAGGTAAAAGATAAGTAATCAAGCAAACACTATCATGAAAGTATTTAGAAACCTCAAAAGAACTAAGATTCTTGACATGAAAGTTCCAGAATGACATAACGAGACACAGTAAAGGGGAAACACATAAAAACATAGTATAAGTACAACATAACAAACACGGTAGAAGAACATAAGAAACATGACAGAACATGTTAAAAATCATAAAAGCTTTGAAATAACTTAGCGAAACCCTAGAAAAGATAAAGTTTTTGAAGGAAACTCAAGAAAACGTTTAAGAAGTTTGGAGAAAACACAAATCTACAACGGATCTAAAAGAATCAGAAGAACCTCGAACGTTAGGGTTTCAGACCAACCCCAAATAGTGAGAAAGGCTCGGAAAGTCATGATCTGAGAAGGAGACGTTAAGACCGGGCTTGAATAGCCATGGCTGGCCGGAGCAAGGTCGGAGATAGCCAAAAACTCGAATCAAAGTTTGGGCCAAGCTTCTTCAAAGTTTGAACTTAAAACCACGGTAATCAGGCGTGTAGTAGTCACATGAGGTAGATACAGGCCATCAATGGCTTTGGAAGCCATGGATTTGGTCGATTTTGGGTGGTGATTGAAGGTGGCGGCTAGGGTTTCTGACAGTGGTTGAGAGAGAATTGGGAGATGGGGGGATTCAAGGGCAGCTACAGATGAGAACTGATTAGGGTTAGGGGGTGATTGGGGAATTAAAAAGGGAAAGGGAAACGGGGACCGTTGATCTGGGAGATCAACGGTTGAGATTAGATAGGGTAGGTGGGAAACGAGTTTGGGTCGGTTTGTACGGGGCTTGTGTCAGGGTAATTGGGCCTGAGATTGGGTTTAATTGGGGCGGTAATGTGGCTATAATTGAAATGTAAATGGGCTATACGTTAAATAGCCAATTTCCCCCCTTTTAGTTAATCAAAATAGTTAAAATACTTTTTAAAACAAATTAAAAGCACTGAATTGGTTAATAATATATAAATGTTAATGAAAAATATTGGGAGTAATTTTATAATTATAAGATGCTATTAATCGCAATATAGGCTATAATTGCAATTTTAGCTTAAAATATCAAATAGATTTAAAAAATATGCAAAAATTAGCTTAATTACATTGCGATGTAAATATGAGAATGGAAATAAATTATTCACCAAAATGATAGTTTTTGAGAATAATTATTTGATTTTGTACTGTTAAAACAAATAATAAAATGATTTTACAAGCTTTAAAAAATTAGAAAAAATGTCAAAAAATTCTTAGGTATATGTACATGCTATTTTGCAAATATTTTGAGTATAAAAATAGATAGGGAAAAGTTGGGTATTAACAGTACCCCCATTCTCTTTAGAATGACACGAACACATTGCATATCACAAATACACACAGTAATCACATTGCTCTCTCTTGTGTTACTTCTCTCTTTTGCTCTGTTGTTGCTCCCTGCTCCTGACTGTCATTTGCTAGCTGAAAAGCTAAGGATAATATTGTGCTTATACTTGGCTCTTGCATTCTGCTGTGTTCTCTTATTACTGGTATTTTCTGATTAAATTCCATGTTCAAAACTAATGTGGTTATTACTACTTCAGTGTGTTCTAATCCTAATTGCTTTCTACTTATGCTTCTGCTGTGCAACATGTGATTGATTCTTGGTTTACCTGTTGATACTTGCATGCTCATGACTACTGTTTGTTCCTGATCTTACCTGTTATGACTATATGTTGTTATTATTTACTTTTGTGTCTAAATTCGACTATTTCAAGGTCTCTTTAAACTCTTTTGATTTTTTGTGCTCATGCTTAGTAAGTTTGCATAAGTCTCTGTATCCTTTTGGTGATATTTATGTGATCTATTTGTCCCTTTTGCCCATTATCCTTATGTGCAACTCTCTAACTTTTTGTAAACTCTTTAAACTACCAACTTTCCTCTCCTTCCTGCACTTCACACTACTCTTAGAGAATAGGTTCTACCCTTTCGTGTGAGCATTGCTTTGGGTACTTCTGTGTACTCACTGAACTTTGACACACAAGGTTGTAATCCCACACTGCACCTGTCCAACATTTTGGTAAGTGTTTTGGGTGCTGGTATTGGCCAAGGACCAATGGGGCCCTAGGGAGCTTTGCCGCACCCTGACCATGTCAAGGCTGTGAAACTCGAAAGGAGTGAGGTTGGAAGATTGGGCCTGATTGAAGGCTCCCAATAGAATAACGTCTTATTTTTTTTCTTTATTACTGTAATTCAGCTATCATTGGTTTGTAATAATTTGTAAATAAATAATTGGGATTGAATAGTGAATATGGGGGGTGGAATTATGCATGCTTAGTTTAAGTAATGGGTAGAAAACATGCTTATATGATTTTATTTACTTATCTGCGCAATAGATAACCTATATATGACATACATATCATTCATTAGAGATCCTACTTTAGGTTCTTTACTTTCAGCCTGTTATTATGCTCATCTTGTAACCATGATCAGTTAATAACGATCAAATAATTGTAATAAGCAAATAACTATTGCTGCATTCTCATTAGCATTTAGAAATCATGTTTTTGGAATTCCTATGTGCATTAGACATCCTGTTATTTAGGGTGTTATACTTGTTTGAGTTGCAATTGTCAAACGTCTGATTAGTATGCTTAATCTAATAATACAAGTACGTTTAACTGTTTGTGTACCTCTTTTGAAACTAAAAAAAGGGATCAAATATGCATGTTCACCCTTTAAGACAATTAGGCAATACATACGACGCCTAGGAAAACTTTCGGCCCAATAATAATTGATTAATCGTGTTTACCAGTTTAGGACCAATCAGCCTCCTTTAACATTCTAAACTCTACTTCTTTTTTTGCCTCTCTGAAGTTCACTCCATTTTACTAAAACTCCCGCCCTATTTTGAAATAATCTCAAAATTGTGCATCTGTTTACTCTCACTAATGCTTGTTCTATTATGTTTTCAAACTACTGGGTTACCCTTTTTTTCCCAGAATCGTGCTATTTTGAATACTTATGGGATCTCGTCAAGTTACTGTATCTTCAATGTCCTCATTCTATTTTCAAAAAAGAAAAACGTGTTTCAATGATTTCTTTTATCTATATTTTACTAAATTCTAAATTGTTGTATACTTCTAAATTTTACTGCTGTCTTTAGTTGTATTTCTGAGAATTGAGCAACCACACATGCTAGAACTCAGCTGGACTCTCGTTATTGGGGAAGATTAAGGCCTGACAGTTCGATGATCCACATTTGGCAGTTCTCAAAGAGACGGTACTTCAAGGAGGTTCCAAGGAGGTTTCTATTGGCAAGGATGGTGTGTTGCGGCTTCAGGGCCGTCTATGTGTTCCTAATGATGATGGTCTCAGGAAGAGGATTCTAGAAGAGGCTCGCAGTTCGAGGTATTCCATTCATCTGGGCGCCACGAAGATGTATCGTGACTTAAGGCAGCATTATTTGTGGCGGAGAATAAAGAAGGACATCGTGGAGTATGTAGCTAGATGTTTGAATTGCCAGTAGGTCAAGTATGAGCACCAGAGTCCGGGTGGCCTATTTCATCATATGCCTATTCCTGAGTAGAAGTGGGAGCGCATCACCATAGATTTCATAGTTGGGTTTCCGCGGACTTTGCGGAAGGTTGATTCAGTGTGGGTCATTGTGGACAGGTTGACCAAGTCGGCTCACTTCATTCCAGTGGCAACTACTTATACAGCGGAGAGATATGCTCAGATTTGGATTTGGTCACCACCATGGCGCGTCCCTTACTACCCGCTGGAGCACCCAATACCCCGCCTGGAGCAAACTTTCCAGCCGGCAGACATCCTATATGGGTCAGAGAAAGATGAAACATTGGCAGCAATGAAGAAACTATTCTTAGAAGACGATGATATGGATTGTCATGTCATTCTCGAGGAGGAAGGGGAGGAAGGCCCTTCCATACAAGATGTGAGCTGAGGAGCGCACCTCAACAATTGGTCCATCAGAACCACCAAGGCCCGGAAAGCTTCGGGGTAGCAAGGCTGAACAAAGCACTATGCATTATTTTTACTTTTCATTATTTAATTTCCCTTCAGTATTATCTTTAAATTTTGAAAAAGAGCTCCGATGTTCAAAACAATTTTGGGATTTATCAAAGTATTTCAGTTTCTTATAAATTTGATCTTATTGTTTTTCTTTGCCATTTACTTTATTTTACACAGCATTACTATTACTTATCTTGATGAACCGACGAATGTGACATGCGACGAGGTAACACAACAAATGGATATGGACTCAAAAGAGGATGAGATACCAGAAGAGATCATTAAAGAGGTCGAGGACTTCGAGAATAGACCTAAGTCTAACTTGGACGAAACTGAGATCGTCAACCTGGGGAATACAGAGAATGTCAAGGAAACGCGCATCAGTGTTCACTTGTCACTGTCAGAAAGGAAGAGTACATGGAATTCTTAAAAGAATATGAGGACATATTTGCTTGGTCGTATGATGATATGACCGGTATCAGTACATCTATTGTAGCTCAAAAACTGCCAGTAGATCCAACATGTCCGCCGGTAAAGCAGAAGCTCAGAAATTTCAAGCCAGACATGAGTTTGAAAATCAAGGAAGAAGTTACCAAACAAGTCAAAGCCAAGGTCCTCAGGGTAGTGGAGTACCCAACATGGTTAGCCAACATTGTGCTAGTGCCAAAGAAGGACAGGAATGTCAGAGTCTGTGTCGACTACTAGGACCTCAACTGGGCTAGCCCGAAAGATGACTTCCCCTTGTCGAACATACACATCCTAATCGATAACTGCACCAAGCACGAGCTGCAGTTATTCATCAATTATTTTTTTGGATACCATCGGATATGGATGGACGAAGAAGACACGGAGAAAACGGATTTCATCACGTCGTGGGGAATGTATTGTTACAAGATGATGTCGTTTGGATTAAAGAATGCTTGGGCCACCTACATGAGGGCCATGACTACTATTTTCCATGACATGATACACAAAGAGATCGAGGTGTATGTAGACGATGTCATCATCAAATCCAAGAAAGCCATTGACCGCATGGAAGATTTAAGGAAGTTCTTTAATAGACTGAGAAGGTACAACTTGAAATTGAATCCCGCCAAATGTGCATTCGGGGTTCCAGCCGGAAAACTGCTTGGGTTCATCGTAAGTCGACAAGGAATAGAACTGGATCCGTCAAAGGTTAAGGCCATACAGGAATTGCCACCACCAAAGAACAAGAAAGTGGTTATGAGTTTCCTGGGGAGGCTCAACTACATCAGCCGATTCATAGCCCAGTCCAATGTCATTTGTGAACCAATCTTCAAGATACTAAAGAAGGACGCCACTACTAAATGGACTGAGGACTTCCAGAAAGCCTTCGACAGAATCGAGGAATACCTTTCAACGCTGCCAGTCCTGGTTTCGCCGAACCAGGTAGACCGCTATTACTCTACATTGCGGTACTGGATGGAGCATTTGGCTGTGTTTTGGGACAACATGATGAAATGGGGAGAAAGTAGCAAGCCATCTACTATCTTAGCAAGAAGTTCACCCCATACGAGGCCCGGTATTCCCTGCTAGAACGCACCTGTTGTGCTCTGACTTGGGTAGCTCAGAAGTTGAGGCATTATTTCTGTGCCTATACCACTTATCTTATATCAAGGATGGATTTGCTAAAGTACATCTTTCAGAAGCCCATGCCCATGGGCAAGCTAGCCAAATGGAAAATCTTGCTGAGTAAATTTAATATTGTCTACGTAAACCAGAAAGCGATCAAAGGACAAGCACTGGCAGATCATCTTGCCGAAAATCCCTTGGGCGGAGAATACAAGCCTCTAAAAACGTATTTTCCTGACAAGGAGGTCTCTTTCATAGGAGAAGACATTGCAGAATCCTATGATGGCCGGAGAATGTTTTTCGACAGAGCATCAAACTTTAAAGAAGTTGGCGTAGGAGCAATCCTAGTATCAGAAACAGGCCAACATTATCTGGTGTCCGCGAAACTCAGGTTCCCGTGCACCAACAACATGGCCGAGTACGAAGCCTGCATCTTGGGGCTCAAGCTGGCCATTGACATGAACGTTTAAGAGTTACTAGTGATCGGGGATTTCGACTTTCTCATATATCAGGTTCGAGAAGAGTGGGCAACCAAGAACTCTAAGATACTCCCTTACTTGCATCATGTACAGGAGTTGAGGAAGAGGTTTACAAAGACAGAATTTCGACATGTCCCCAGAGTTCAGAATGAGTTCGTCGATGCATTGGCCACTCTATCATCCATGATTCAGCATCCAGATAAAAACTTCATTGACCCTATCCCGGTAAAAATCCAATATCAACCCGCTTATTGTGCTCATGTCGAGGAAGAAGCAGATGGAAAACCATGGTTTGATGACATTAAGAAGTATCTGTCAATAGGAGAATATCTAGAACTTGCAAAAACTACTTAGAAGCTCAAACTCCGGAGGTTATCCAATCACTTCTTTCACAACGGAGGAATCCTGTATAGGAGGACTCCCGATTTGGTATTATTAAGGTGTGTCGAAGCAAAGGAAGCATCCAGATTATTAGAAGAAGTTCATGCAAGGACCTGTGGTCCGCATATGAATGGTTGTCTTAGCTAAGAAAATACTCCGGGCCGGTTATTTTTGGATGACTATGGAGACGGACTGCATCTAGTATGTTCGGAAATGCCATCATTGCCAGATTCATGCAGACATGATAAAGGTGCCTCCTAATGAGTTCAATGCAACAAGCTCACCATGGCCGTTCGCCGCTTGGGGGATGGATGTCATTGGACCTATCGAGCCTGCCACATCAAATGGGCATAGGTTCATTATAGTGGTGATCGATTATTTCACCAAATGGGTCGAGGCAGCATCATATAAGGCGGTAACCAAAAAGGTTGTGACAGACTTTGTCCACGACCATATTTGCCGGTTCGGCATCCCAGAGTCAATCATCACTGATAATGGTTCCAATCTTAACAATGATCCGATGAAAGCAATGTGTGAAACCTTCAAGATCAAGCACAGGAATTTTACAGCCTACAGACCTCAGATGAATGGAGTTGTAGAAGCGGCAAATAATAACATCAAGAAGATACTGAGGAAAATGATAGAAAAACACAAGCAGTGGCATGAGAAGCTATCCTTTGCTTTATTGGGGTACCGTACCACAGTCCGCATATCAACTGGGGCAACACCATATATGATGGTTTACGGTACTGAGGCAGTCACCCCGGCCGAGGTAGAGATTCCCTCCCGGAGGATTATACAGGAAGCGGAACTTGAGGATGCATAATGGGTAAAAAGCTGCTATGAGCAGTTAGCCCTTATAGACGGGAAAAGACTGAATGTAGTTTGCCATGGTCAATTGTATCAGAACAGGATGTCCAGAGCCTTCAACAAAAGAGTCAAGCCAAGATAATACACACCGGGGCAACTGGTGTTCAAGAAAAAATTTCTGCGTCAGTATAAGGCCAAAGGAAAGTTCTCTCCTAATTGGCAAGGCCTGTACATAGTTCACCGGGTTCTAATAGGAGGAGCCATCATACTTGCAGATATGGACAGAGAAGTATGGCCAAAACCAATCAATTTTGATGGAGTCAAACGCTATTATGTGTAATCATTATAATTTATGTATGATGTAATTTGAACTACACCTGACCTGATTCCCGTTTAAGAGGGGATACGTAGGCAGCCCTATGGGTTCGGTCACAATTCAATAAAATTTTCATTTTCCCCGATATTGGAAACTGGGGCAGAATTTTGAGGAGGACCCTCAACATTCCGAAGTCAACTTTCAGCCATTCATCGCATGTAGCCATCAGAAACCCCAGCCTAGTAAACTGGGGCAGAATTTTGAGGAGGACCCTCAAAATTCCGGTGAGAGAGGTTGCAACGTCTTGAAACGAGCCGCAATCATCGGTTCATCTAAAAGAAAGCTATTTTCAATTATATATATTTATATCATATTTTTAATAAATCATGAATGTCCATTATCAAAATTGTTTTGTTTGGCAACGCTACCCCAAGGATACGCGCAGTATCATCGAAACAAGGGTCGATCAGGATGAGCAAAGTCTACGGGAAGACGAACTAACCTTCCCACTTTACAAAACTCATGATTTTTCTTTGAATGAAGGCACCCCAAGACCTAAAGTCATCATATACGATTACATACTCATGCTTTTTTGAGAATACAAACTCTCAGAATCATCGCCTATTTACAAGTGTTATCCGCACACAACACCCCCAGCAGCCACAATGATGCAATCAGCTATCAGCTATCATCACTCAGCTAGGAAATTTCGTTACTCCTCACCTTTATTTCTTACATTTCATAAGGCTACTTTTATGCCTTCCGAGACTAAGCACTGTCTCCACTTGCATTTCTCTGCATTGCATAAGGCTACCTTTCTGGCTTCCGAGACTAAGCATTGTCTCCATCTGCATTTTTCTCCGCATTGCATAAGGCTACCTTTCTGCCTTCCGAGGTTAAGCTCTACCTCCACTTGCATTTCTCTGCATTGCATAAGGCTACCTTTCTACCTTTCGAGACTAAGTACTGTCTCCTTCTGCATTTTTCTCCTCATTGAATAAGGCTACCTTTCTGCCTTCCGAGGTTAAGCTCTACCTCCACTTGTATTTCTCTGCATTGCATAAGGCTACCTTTATACCTTCCGTGACTAAGCACTGTCTCCGTCTGCATTTTTCTCCGCATTGTATAAGGCTACCTTTTTGCCTTCCGAGGTTAAGCTCTACCTCCACTTGCATTTCTCTGCATTGCATAAGGCTACCTTTCTGCCTTCTGAGACTAAACACTGTCTCCATATGCATTTTCTCTGCATTTCATAAGGCTACCTTTCTGCCTTCCGAGGTTAAGCTCTACCTCCACTTATTTTTCTCTGCATTGTATAAGGCTACCTTTCTGCCTTCCGAGACTAAGCACTGTCTCCATCTGCATTTTCTCTACATTGCATAAGGCTACCTTTCTGCCTTCCGAGGTTAAGCTATACCTCCACCTGAATGGCTGAAATATCGCCAACTCTATTTAAATCATGTATCGGCTAAACTATCGCCACTTTTATTTACGCCTGGATGGCTGAAAGATCGCCAACTCTATTTAAATCTTTGCACGGCTGAAATATCGCCAACTTTATTTAATTTGCATGGTTGAAATATCGCCAACTCTATTTAAACCTCTGTGTCAGCTGAAATATAGCCAATTTCATTTAAATCCTGCACCGGCTGAAAGATTGCCATTTATATTTGTGCTTCACATCGGCTGAAACGTTGCCAAATCCTGCATTCCATAGGTTGAAAGATCGCCAAATTTTCCAAAGGCGCCATTATTCGGAGGCATCATCTTCATAGCCCGAGAACGCCATGCCATGGCCTGAGGACCCTTGCTTTTATCTTTTGCATATCTTTATTCAAAGGCATCATAGTTTGGAGGCATCATTCTCATAGCCCAAGAACATCATTTCATAGCCCGTGAATCCTCTATTATATGCTTCATGGCCCAGGATGTCATGGTCTGAGGACGTCATCCTACCCGTTCGAAGAAAAAATTTATGGTCCAACGGGAACTTGCATCATGTTTAAATTTATGCACGATATGTTCGTATTGTTCATTCACAGGTACACCAGCTGGCAATAGGCCATTATAGCAGGAGCGATCTCGCTCCATTTCTCGCAGCCCATCAGTCCCTGACTATCCTTCCCAACCTAAATATTGCGTCCGTCTTTTTCAAAACCTCCATCGGCATATTCTGTGGATGTATGCTGGACAATATATGACCTAATTTCTATGATACCAGGGATATGTAGGCAGCTCAAGAACCAGAGCTTGGTCAAAACCTTTGCAAGTCGTTTCTCTCGGTCAAAATTGATCATCATATCTTTACCCGATAACTCTTTGCTGTTGATACCCAATTTTTTCCTATCTATTTTTATACTCAAAATATTCTCAAAATAGAATGTACATGTGCCCAAGAATTTTTTGACATTTTTTCTAATTTTTTAAAGCTTGTAAAATCAGTTTATTATTTATTTTAACAATACAAAATCCAATAATTATTCCCAAAAACTATCATTTTGGTGAGTAATTTATTTCCATCCTCATATTTACATCGCAATGTAATTAAGGAAATATTTTGCATATTTTTATAAATCTATTTGATATTTTAAGCTAAAATTGCATAAAATTGTAATTATAGCTTATATTGCGATTAATAGCATCTTACAATTATAAAATTGCTTCCAGTATTTTTAAATTAATATTTATATATTATTAACCAATTCTGTGCTTTTAATTTGTTTTAAAAATCATTTTAACTATTTTAATTAAATTAAAAGGGGGAAATTGGCTATTTAATGTATAGCCCATTTACATTTCGATTATAGCCACATTACAGGCCCAATTAAACCAATCTCAGACCCAATTACCTTGACCCAATCCCCGTGCAAACTGACCCAAACCCGTTTCCCACCTACCCTCTCTAATCTCAACCGTTGATCTCCCAGATCAACGGTCCCCGTTTCCTATTCCTTTTTTAATTCAACAATAACCCCTAACCCTAATCAATTCCCATCTGTAGCTGCCCTTGAATCCCCCCATCTCCCAATTCTCTCTCAACCTCTCTCAAAAACCCTAGCTGCCACCTTCAATCACCACCCAAAATTGACCAAATCCATGGCTTCCAAAGCCATTGATGGCCTGTATCTACCTCATGTGACTCCTACACGCCTGATTACCGTGGTTTCAAGGTCAGACCTTGAAGAAGCTTGGCCCAGACTTTGTTTGATTCGACTTCTTTGGCTGTCTCCGACCTTGCTTCGGCCAGCCATGGCTGTTCGAGCCTGGTCTTGACGTCTCCTGCTCAGATCAGGACTTTCCGAGCCTTTCTCACTATTTGGGGTTCGTCTAAAACCCTAACCTTTGAGGTTCTTCTGATTCTTTCAGATCTGTGTTTTCACCAAACTTCTTAAATATTTTATCGAGTTTCCTTCAAAACTCTGCTTTCAAAAACTTTATCTTTTCTAGGGTTTTGTTAAGTTATTTCAAAGCTTTTATGATTTTTAACATGTTCTGTCATGTTTCTTATGTTGTTCTTCTACCATGTTTTTATGTTGTACTTCTACAATGTTTTTATGTGTTTCCCCTTTGTTGTGTCTCTTTATGTCGTTCTGGAACTTGCTTTTCAAGAATCTTAGTTCTTTTGAGGTTTCTGAATACTTTCATGATATTGTTTGCTTGATTACTTGTCTTTCACCTCTACACTCGATTGATGGCAAAAGCCCTAAGATTTGGGGTTCATTCGAGTTCTGAGGTTATTTGTCGTGTGATTTGTTTGGTTATCATCTCTAAATGTGTTTGATTTCAAAGCCCTAATTCTTTTGGACCTATTGGAGCTTCTGAAAACTCCTTCGTCTATTTGAAGTTGCTCGATTGGATTCAAAGTCCTTCTTGTTTTAGCTTCTGTTTATCTATGTGATTTGGTTTCTTGCAATATTTGAACTAAACTATACTTTCCAGAAGGGTCTTTTACTTGACTCTTTAGCATGCTTATGATACCCATTTCTCCCTATTTTCTGAATCAACCTATGTGACTACCATGTTTCACGGTCTACAGACTTTGTAGTTATTATTGTTGTTTCTCTTTGCCATGGTTTAACCTCATCTGCCTAACGTTTGTGCACTCTTTATATACGCTGAATTTCCCTCTAAAATGACCTTAGGTTTTGGACTAATTTCACACCACTTTGTGTAAGCCTGATTGATTTTTTCCTTGTTTTCCCCCGTGTGATTTGAAAACTTTCTTTAGCCTTCCGATTCCCCTATTTCTGGATTGGTTCATTGGTAATTTCGAATCCCTCGTTCCTGGATTTACTATATACTAATTGATTTATTGTGTTTCTTACCTTATTTGGCTAACCGTGTATTTCAAAGATTCTTTATTAATGTTTTCCTTAGTTAAACCCCTATGTATTTGCCCCTAATTTCCTACTTTACACAAGTTGTTTACTTGATTTCTTTCCTTAACTGATTGTTGTCCATTACCGTTTGAGTTTAAACTCCTTAATTAAAGGAATTTCTTATGCTGATTGATTGTAATTGATACATAGTTCTATAATTACTATGATTCTTCCCTTACTTTCTACCTATTTTCAAACTATAAATACACGACTCTTTTTCTTTTCACAACACACAACTGAATACACTTCAGACTTCACACTTATAATTCTCACAATCGCTTCTTAACTTTCTCGTCTGCGCTTTGGCTTTTCACAACACTACTGCCTTCTTTGCTTGTCTCTTTTTAAAAACTAGTATGTCCTAATTTTGATTCTAGCATCACCCCCAATGTGTTTATTTACAAGATTTTATAGCCATGTCTACTTTACTATTTTGTAAAGTTCAACTTTTAAAGTAGTATGTTTATGTCTTGTTATCTGTTGCCGCAATGAGTCCCTATCCCCTACCCCTTTTTATGTGCTTGAGCTATAGTTTTAAGACATGACAACGTACAAGTTATTGTCCATGGATTAAAACTGGATCCTTTGGATCCTAGCCTCGTTCAACTTCCCCATACCATATTCCCCTATATGTGCTGAGTTAAAGTTTATGGTCTGGCAGTCTTCAAATGGCTGTCCAGGTTTGAATCTGCCCTTCAACAGGTCTTAACTCCTTAATCAACAATTGACAAGCTGGTCAGGGGTGTGCCAGCACCCCAAAAATGCTTGGCATGACCACCAGCCTGCCATTTCCCCTCTACTGCACTTGCAATTACTCCTAGCCTCTAAGTTCTGCCCCCTTCCTATGAGCCTTGATTTGGGACCTTGAGTTCCCTCTAAACTTGGACATTTGAGGGTTGGCCCTTCTACACTGCACTATAATCTAATTCTGCAATGATATTTGGGGTGTAAGCTTTGCCTGGAGCTCTCGAAGTTCCTTGGAACTTTGACACATCCCAAATAAGAGAAAGGATTTGAAAATCTGATCCTGGAGGTTGGTTTATCTCATATTGTTAGACTCTGAGTCTGAATTAGGCTGATTAGATATAGATGTAATCGCTGATGTAATTTTACTTTCTTTCTGATTCCTTCGGTTTGTAATAATTTTGTAATAATTGTTGTGGTATTAGTAAAAAGGGAGGGTCAATCAATGTATGCAAAGGGGTAGATATCATGTCTATAGGGAATCATTACTTCTAAAATTTCTGCATTTCTATAGAAATCATGTCTATAGGATATCATTACTTCTAAAATTTTTGCATCTCATATAGATACCATGGCTATAGGGAAATACTATTTCTGAAATTCTGCATTTTCATATAGTTAACTATTGAAACCTTGTGCCTCATATAGATATCATGTTCATAGGTATTTCTGTATTTCATATAGATATCATGTTCGTAGGATTTTCTTGCAATTTCATACAGATAGCATGTTCATAGGATTTTCTGCATTTTCGCATAGATACCTTGTCTATAAGTCTGCATATCATATAAATAATATGCCTATAGGACTTCTTCATTTTTGCATATGCATCATTCATTAGGCAAACTTGTCATAGGATTTAAGTAACTAACTGTATATAGATAACCTGTCTATAGGATTTCTGCATAAACAATAACAGTGGTAAAATCAGTAACACCTATAAAGCATGCCTATAATAGCTATTGACTAAAACATGAATCGTCCACTCGCTCCTAAGTCTAAAATCAATGGTAATTTGTCTAACACTCACAGAACTTATGATCTTGTAACCAACAATTCTTTTCTGCAATTAGTTTATTCTTCCCGTCTTTGAATTGATAGATGTCATGCCTATAGATCCCGTTTAACAAACAGGCAAATGGTTAAGTAATTAATCAACTGTCAGTTTTTGACAACTACATTTAAGCATGACTAATTTGTACTCCCTATCTGGGAAATATGTGGTAAATTAATTCTTCCCATGCTAATTTTAATCAGGGACCTAAAAAGTATGTGTAAGACATGCTAAACAATTCGTTTGTTTAAGTGAGGAGGCCTACTTGAGCCTTTAGTTGTTCTTATTTCCCATTAACTGCTTTATGTGTTTTGGTTGCCGCCCTATAATTTTACCCTTTTAAAACCTCTGAAAAGCCAAACTTCCTTCCCTTTAGGATTAGTAGTCCTATACGCCTCCGAGACTGATAAGTGGGACGGGTAATAGCATGCAGTAGGTAACGATACCATTCCGCGCTTAATACCTTAACGGGGTGGGAAGGGTAGACATGGAGATGATGATCACACGATAACACCATGGGTACGATTGGCTTCCGGTGTTGTGTGGATGATCCATGTGTTTTACAAACCTAGGACCCCTTTCCTTTATGTGACTTTGTAAAAATATCAATAAGATTCTGTCTTTGTTTCCGCTGCCCCAAGCTCCCTCTTTAATTTTACTGCATTATTCCTTTCTCGTAAAATTTTCTGTTTATTCATGTCTTGATTAATTTTCTATATTTAGACCCTGCCTCAAACGAATTGTGGAACCATCTAGACCTTAGTTTCAACATGCTTATCACGTATCTACTTGAAACCATTATGTGTGTAATTATTTGCGTACTTATTTGCATTAAAGTCACAACATAGCATGTCCGGGAACCACACTAGTGGATCTTGAGTGGTGTCTAACACCTTCCCCTCGAGATAATTTCTAGCCCTTACCCGAACTCTGGTTTTCAAAACTCAAAACCCTTAGTGTCCTAATAAACTTAATCATTAGGTGGCGACTCTTCAAATCCAAAACCCAAATCCCAAACGGGAATAGAGTTGTCTTACCAAATGTCGTAAACTCAATTTTGTGTGAAAAAGGGGGTGTCGACAGGTACTTATAGTACTTAATACGAGTAAACAAACAAGGTAACAGTCCCTAATTAAGGAACTGGCATCAATCATAATCAAATCAGCATATGAACTCCCCTTTGATAAAGGAATTAAAGTCAAACGGTAATAAGTAGTTATTAAAAGGAAAGAAATCACAAAGCATGGTATGATCATATAAGGAAACAGAATAGTATAAAGTATGTAATAAAGACTAGGTACATGATACTCTAATTAGGGAAATAGGTCAGGAAAATCAATCAACATATTCGTGCACACATATTGGGCAAAATACCACTTTAATTCTGGAAAATAGTTTTTAAAATAATGAACGAGATTGAAAACCTAGGAGATCAGGAGGAAAGTATCCCACAATTTAAAGAAGCAATTAGAAATCAACACCAAACTATAAGGAAAATGCGCAGAGCCACAATTTTATGGCATGTAATCACACTCTTAAAGAGAGCTTGTATGAATCAGTATAAAATCACCATGTAAACAGTCAGAGAAACCTTAAGCGAAGAACATAGAATGGTAGGGGAATGAAACACTAGCAACAAAAATAAAGCAAAGAGCACGGAACTCATAGAAGAACCCAGAAGAACACACAAACAAGCAAATAATACAACACAAACATATAAAGCTAGGGTTTCATCAGGCTTAAGCAAAATGTTTAGAAATAGTACTGAGAATCACAAATTAGTACTCAAAAATCAGAAAATAAAGTGATTTCGAAAAGGGGTTCAAAAACCCTAGTTTCAAAAAGAGAACAAAAACATTTAAAGCTTGAGCAATCATAAAGATCAAGTAGAGAGTAGTCCAAAACATAAAGGCGTGAGTTAAAATCGTTAAAAACACATAGATTCAAGAGGTTTGGGTCAAGATTAGGGTTTCATAAGAAACTAGTGAGAGAAATAACAGAAACCTGGCTGTGAAACTTTAGGAATAATAGTGTTTATAGCACAATCGGACCAAAACCCATCGGAGAAAGGACCAGGCAAAGCTTCAGTGACTATCTTGCATGGTGAAGACTCCTGGAGTCTCAGGGATGGAGGGAACCGGTGAGATAAGGCTTCAAGGCAGCTGGTGGTCGAAAGAGGTGAGGCTAGAGGTGGCCGGAGAGATGGTGAAGGCCATCGGAGAAGAAGTACCAGAAGGTTCTAGAAAGAAGGAGGAGAGAAAGAGACAGAGAGAGAGAGAGACCGGTCTCGAAAAGTGAGTGGTCAAGGGGGTAGGTTAGAGCTTAATTAAGGAAAAATGATCTGGGACGTTGATCTTATTTGATTAACAACTCAGATTAATTCGGAGATGGGCTGGGTAAGATTAGAGATTGGGCTGGGGAGAATTTAGTTGGGTCTTGGGCCAATTGGATTTAATTGAATCTGATGGGTGGGGTTAAATTGGGGCTAATTAATATTGTATAAATATTAAATATTAATCTAAAAATACTGAAAATTATTTTATGATTGTAAAATGCTATTAATTGTAATATAGGCTATAATTGCAATTTATGCAATTTAACTTAGAAAATCCCAAACAAATTTATAAAAATATTCAAAAATTACCTTAATTATATCTTAGTATAAATATGAGAATGGAAATAAATTATTCTCCAAAAATGATAATTTAGGAATAAATATTGGATTTGGTACTGCTAAAATAGACAATAAATTAATTTTAAAAATCTTAAAAAATTAGGGACAAATACCAAAACTCTTGGTCATGCTTATATGTGCATACTCATGTTATTTTAAGAATATTTGAGTATTAAAAAATATGTAAGGAAAAATTGGGTATCAACAGGGGTGAGTCCCCTTTATATATGAGGTGAATCTTAGTTACAAGTACATGGAGAATAAGTGCGAAGTATAGTGATGGGATGGATTGACATGATGCCACAGCATAGGCCCTAGATAGGTCAGGTTTGTCAGATATAGCTGTGCGCCCGGGGGGCCTCTTCCTTTGTCCAGGCTTCATTCTTTGCTTTCGTTGAGTTGGTCTTTGACGAACCCCCCAAGGTCGAGGACGAGACCATGAGCTCCTACCCTCGAGATCCCGAGGCATGCTTCAGGAATGCCTCGATAGCGGGAAATTGATTCCTTTAATTTCCCCGTGTATAGATAGTCTCTGCATTTCCTGTATCGAAAAGATGGGAAATGATTGTTACACCTAACTCCTCAAGCTTTATTAGGGGACATCATACTGATGACGCATCCTTTGGCTCGTGCTTTTCGACCGCATTCATTACATTCTTTGATTTTTGCTTCACAAGGTGTAGGGGCCGCCGCCGGTTCAGTTTTTGTAGATGCATTACCTTCACCCGTTGGTCAATCTTCCAAAGCATGGCTGACGGTGCCGCAATCCCCTATAAATGGGGGGTGCCTTGGCCTTGTTTTCCATCATCTCAGAGTTTATGTTGCCTTGCTTTCCTTTTCTTTTCTTATCTCCTTCTTTCCTCCATTAGAACTCCATGGCTATGGTTTATGATCTTAAAGACATTTGGAGGAGCTTCCTCGGGGCGCCTTGCGGCCTTCCACCGGAGCTTCTTTCCGCCGGATGCAGATGTATCATCCTGCTGTCATCATGGTTGTTGATATGCCGAACTTTGCCACCACTGTTGTGCCGAGGTGATGGTAAATGGGGAGTCAGTTCCTCCCTTATGTAGATAGTTGCTCGGACTATGCACCGCTGCTCAAAAGGGGGCTTGGATTATACACCGCTGCTCACCTTTGTACTCTGGATCTATGTTGAGCTCTACCCCGAGTCGGGGGCTTCACGACTCGACGCTCGAAGAAGTGTCTTTGAAGTAGCTGTATAAGCGGGAACGAAGATCGTTCGGTCCACTGCCTCTCCGAGGCTCCCTTTGCCAAAGTGGGTCCTCGAGTCTCGGAGAGCTATTGCGCTTCTTCATCCCTTTCTACTCCTTTCGCCTTCTTTTTCGTCTTCTTCTCAGAAGTGCTACTTTGAGGGACTGGGGCGAGGTTGTTGAAGGCGTGCATTCAGCGATGTAATGCTTGAAGATTCTATAACTGGGGGTATGCCTTCGAGGGTAGAGTAGTTTTTAGGCCTTTTCTTCATGTACTCCCTTTTGCTATATCTGCGTCGGAACCCTTTGTAAGCCTTCATAAATGTGAGCTATGACTTTTTAGAGGCTATTGTACATACACTTTTATGAATAAGAAATGAACTTTTATCGATCTCTGCTTTTGAATTTGCTCTATTTCTTTACGCCTTCATGCCCTTCGAGGCTCTTTGAATGTTTATTTATATGTTGTTGATCACTGATATTTAGTTTGGCCGTAAGTGTTCGACCTGATTTCTTGCCGATCGACATGGGTTCTTTTTAATCCCATTATCATATTTCGGGACAACCCAGAGTCGATCTGATGGATCGGGGCTATAGAAGTCTCCCCAGTTATTCA
The DNA here is from genome assembly GCA_026770625.1 of Nicotiana glauca. Taxonomy (NCBI): domain Eukaryota; kingdom Viridiplantae; phylum Streptophyta; class Magnoliopsida; order Solanales; family Solanaceae; genus Nicotiana; species Nicotiana glauca. The sequence goes on from MU715277.1 coordinate 272,630, forward strand.
GAGATCATGTGTTGAGTTCTATGGTCTTCGGGGATACTACCCTGGATAAAGGTCATCTCTGGGTGCCTGGGGAGCCTTGTAAACCTTGATGTAGATCACCTTTTAGAAAATATAAGGTTGGCTTCCGTTGAGGAGTTTGCCTATGTTTTTGGGACGCTTTCTCGAGCCTTTGTATAGTTTTCACGATCGTAGTTTCCTGTATTTTCTCTTTTTTCTTAGAGAGAGTGATTTGTGGGATCAGTTACTCGCCCTATGTTGGGTGCCGGTCAATGAGAGTTCATCGAGGTCCGACCTCTCTAGGGGGTTTCTTTTTGTAGAGTGTTGTTTCGAGCATGGAGATAATATGAATGATTCCATGAGTTGTGACTCCTTGTTGGAGGATGCTTTTGGGGTCGAGTATCGATCTGTCGATTTGTATCGAGGTCATTGGCTTCCCGAGGCTTGCCTCGGGCATGCGAACCGTCGTTGTTTTTCATATATATGTGGAGCGGCCTCAGTTCCTCTATTCTTTGGCCTGTTAGCTCCATCATAGCCATGGAAACTGCTTTGGGACCGATTCGACAAGAGGTTGGGGGCGCTGCTCTCGGTGCTCTGGAATCAAAGGAGTTTGCTTTGGAGACAGCGTCTTTGCTAAAGGGACAACATCTGGAGATGGCGAGGAGATACTGTGGGTGGAGCGAAGGGGTAGTCCTGCAGGCGCTCTTCCCCGACGAGGGTATTGCGGATTCTACTAATGGATTGCTGAACATGTATTTATATGCTTTCTCTTTTGGCTCTCCTGATAGGATTGTGCTTGAATTTTGTCTGAAGTATTTGGTTACCCTGGCACAGATTCATCCGTCGTTTTTTGTGAACAGTGTTGATGATGAGGTTCTTCGCGGAGAGCACCCCGAATGAGCTACTACAGAGGAGCCAATAGTAGCTCTAATAGGAGCACATGCACATGATACACCTACTACTACTACACCTGCTCTTTAGGAGACCCTTTCACATTTCATGAGCATGTACAACACTCTAGCTCAGGAAGGGTTGATTCCCCATATTGCAACCGCATCTGAAGTCGGGGGAGCAGAATAGACTCCAGCCGCTCACACCTAGAGTAGCTCGTTCAGGTTGATTAGATCCCAGAGGTTATACCGGTACCACCTGTATCCCCAATTCAGCCCGAAGGTAGTGCAATAGTTTCATAGGAGAAGAAGCTGAGGCTCGAGAGGTACAAAAAGTAAGATTCTCCTATATTCAGTGGTCTAGCATCAGAGGATGCTCAGTGATGGGCATAGCAGAGTCGGGTGTGGTTTATCTCACTGCCTTTCAGCTTCAAGGAGCAACCTATCAATGGTGACGTACTTATGAGTTTGAAAGTCCGGCTGAGGCAACTTCTCATGCATGGACTCAGTTCGAATATGTTTTTGAGGGAGTATGTCCCCCAGAGACGCATGGCGCGCGGAGTTTGAGTAGTTGTGCCAGTGTACCATGACTGTTTCCAAGTATGCAGTCCATTTTTGTGACTTGGATAGATATGCACGGACCTTGGTTTCTAGAGTTCGAGAGAGGGTATGTCGATTTATTGATGGACTAATTCTCGGCATCACGACTAGCATGACCCGGGAGTTAGAGATGGATATCTTGTATCAGCAGGTGGTGAGTGATAAGTTGGTATTTTACCAACTTATCTTGTTTTTAAGCCTATAGTTTTGCTATTTTTGAGTGATAAAATCATGTGTTTAATGTCATTTACTTCTATATTGCAGGTACTATGTGATTTAGAAGTGATCTTGAAGAAACCAAGTGAAACAAGTCAAAAAGAAGCTGAAAGGAAGAAAATCTGGAAAATGCCCTTAGTTGTCGCAAATGCGATACAATTATGGGAAACGCGAAGAAAGAAGAGATAGGAATTGCGAGTACTCCATCGCAATTTTGAAGAAATACCATTCAAGCGGTGCTCGCAAATGCGAAGAAGACTTCGCAAATGCGAAGTCAACCAGACAGTCATAGTTCACAATTGCGAACTTTTGTTCACAAATGTGAAAATAGTGCTTCACTTCTGGGCAATTATGTCAGTGCAGATTTTTTGGTCCCAAACCAGCTCATTTGTAAAATATATTTGGCATATCTTTTGGCTTATTTTTAGGCCTCAAGACTAGAGAGAACAAGGTTAGAAGCTAGGGTTTTCACACACACTTTGGTCTTAAAGATTTGAAGCTTTTGGTTGAGAATTTCTTACCCATTTATGTCCAGTTCTTCATTTACTTTCTTTGTACATTAAATATCTAAGTGTGTAGTATTTTGTTCAATACTTGAATCTTGTGTATGAAAATAATCATATTTAAAGTGAGGATTAAATACCTTATTGTGCTTAAGTATTGAATGACTTTTATCTTTTATGAAGTGAGTTATTGTTTCTTTAATTGTTATTGCTCTTTAGTGTTCAAAAGGGATAGCTAACCCTAGGACACACCCATTGACTTCGAATTAATTTTGGGAAAGATTATTTGGGGTTGGGAAAGATTAATTAAGAAGAAGTTGAGGATTTAACCCTTATTTTATAGATTCTACCTAGGGATATGATTGAACTACTTGTATCCATATCTGGGTGTGCTTAATATCTTGATTGATATAGGGATAACTCAACTGGGAAGTCTTGCTAGTCTTTGGAAAAAGCTAATATAGAATTATTACCCATGGCTAACTAACATAAACCCGCTCATATTTGTGAAATTGTGAAGTACATTGGATCGTTACTTGAGTATAATTCCCAAAGCATCCATGCTTGTAGCCATTGATCATTTTACTTGCTTTCTAGGTTAATTTACATTTCCGCATTTAGGTATAACTCTTTTCTCAAAACAGTTCTTAGTGTTTCACATTGCATCATAAGTGATAATTCTCTTACATTTCTAATCACCTACATATTTTTCTCTGTGATATTCAACCCCGACTCGTAGTTGGGTAAATTATATTTCATGCCACCGTGTCCATTTACTTTTTAGTGGTTGATTTTGTAACGACCCAACCGGTCGTTTTGAGCTTTGCACTTTGATCGCCAGTTTTCGGGCATGACTTGCCCCGTGTTATGTATTATGACTAATGTAGATCGTTGGTTTTGGTTTTTAGGAAAAATTGGAATGAATTTGAAAGAACAGTTTCAGTAGGAAGCCTTGAATTTGAAAGGTTTGACCAAGAGTTGACTTATTTGTATATGAGCTCGGATTGGAGTTTTTATGATTTGGTTATCTTCGTTAGGTGATTTGTGACTTAGAAGTGTGATCAGAAGTGATTTTGGAGGTTCGGTGTAGAAGTTGGATTGAATTGGCGAAGTTAGTATTTTGGCGAATTCCGGTTGATAGGTGAGATTTTGATCCGAGAGTCGGAATGGAATTATGAGAGTTTTTGTAGTTTCATTAAGTGATTAGGGATGTGTGTGTAAACGTTTAGGTCATTCGGAGGTGATTTGGTTGGGTTTTTGGTCAAATGCGTGTTTCGGAAGTTTTAGAAGAACTTAGGCTTGAATTTGATGTGAATTGATGGTTTTGATGTTGTTTGAGGTGTTTTGATAATTGGAACAAGTTTGAATGATGTTTTAGGATGCGTTGGTGCTTTTGGTTGAGGTCTCGGGGGCCTCAGGTGAGTTTCGGATGGTCAATCGGGTTATATTCTATGTTGAAGAGTTGCAGAAAATTTGTCTCAGCAATTGCAGCAATTTATCTCTTTGCGTTCGCATTAGTGTTCTCGCGTTCGTTAAAAGTAGGCAGAGGAGACTGTGAAATTGCCTTTGTGTTCGCGAAGTAGGCATCGCATTCGTGAAGGGGTGTGATCTCAGTGCATCGCGTTCGTAGGTTCTTATTCGCGTTTGCGTAGAAGGATTCGAGTAAATGGATCTGAAGTGGAATTGTGCTACGCGTTCGCAGGTGTGTTGTTGCGTTCGCGAAGGTTGGATCAGGAAAATCATTGCGTTCGCGAGGTCTGTATCGTGATCGCATAGAAGGAAAATCTGGTCAAGGTGAGATGTGCATCGCGAATGCGAGAGTGGGACCGCATTCGCGAAGAAGAAAATCCTGTAGCTGGGCAGAATGTTTTAAAGCCATCTTGTCCGCGATTTTGGGTCTATTTTCACCCATGGCTGCTCGTTTTTGGAGATTTTTGGAGGGAATGAAAGAGGGATTCAAGAGGAATCGACTTGAGGTAAGAATATTGGTCTTAAAACTTGATTATATTGTGAAATCCACCTAGAAATTCATGGAACTTAAACAAAAATGGAAGAAACTAGGGCTTGGGATTTTGAAATTTGATTTGGCGATTAGAAGGACCATTTGGGGTGGGATTTGAGAACTTTTGGTATGTATGAACTCGTGAGGAGATAAGGAACGTATTGATGTAAAAATTTTTGAGTCTCGAGATGTGGGCCCGGGGCTCGGGTTTTGCTAATTTCGAGATTTTTGTTATTTTTCTATTGTTTTCGTTTGGGTATTATCCCATTGCCATATTGTGATGTATTCGCTCTGATTGTGGATAGATTCGACGTGCGTGGAGACCGGTTTGAGGGAAAAAGGCATCGCGAGCTAGAGAATTCGCCGCCTCGAGGTGAGTAATGATTGTAAATGATATTTTGAGGGTTTGAAACACCGTATTTGCACATCGTAGTGCTATATTGAGGTGACTTGTATGCCGGATAGCGAGCGTGTGGTAGAGCCTCGTTGGGAATTGTGACTTGGTCCGTCCCGAGTGATATTTTTACCGTGTATTTGATTGAAACTTACTTAATATCATCATTATTTGGGCTGATTGCCATAATTGGGCTTCGTGCCAGCTATTTGAACACCTTCGGGGATTGTTGTTGATAATTTCTCACTGTTTTAATTATATATTTGAACTCAGTCATGTATTTTTCACTGTTTTAAAACTCATCCAAGTTTACTATGCCTTAAACACTCGAAATGATAAATTCCAAAAATATTTTGGGTTGAGCATCATGTTTTACTGTTGCCCGAGTGGCTTATGTGATTTTGTTGACTGAGTAAGGCCGAGGGCCTATATTTGTGAGGATACTTTGGATCGGGCTGCACGCCGCAGCAGTGATATACTGATACTGGTATGAGGCCGATGGCCTAGATTTGATGCCACGAGATGGCTTGATATTGTGCTTGGGCCGTAAGGGGCCCCTCCCGAAGTCTGCACACCCCAGTGAGCACCGTCGATGATAAATGGATCGGGATGCACGGCGCAGCGATATGCAGAGCGGGCTGCACGCCACAGCAGTACCGGTACTGTTTGATGTGTTCGCATTATCTTATTTGTCTGCTATTATTTGTTGTTTTGTGCTACTTCTTGCAATATAGACCTAATACTCTGCATTCCTTGATAACTGAGTGTTGGGCCCGTGGGGTAGAATTCTGTGCTTATCTGCACTATTTGTTTTGCATTCATTTGCGTAACTGCTGAAAAAGTCATTTTTAAAAGAGGTTTAATCTAAGCTAAGATGTTTCTCTAAAGAATTTCACAGCTTCACTATTTCTAAAAGGGTTTACACTGCTTCTATATAGCATGATGATTTACCATATGTGATTTCTTTCCACTCAGTTGTTATTTATCTTTATTACTCACTAAGTTGGAGTACGCACTTTACTCCCTGCACCTCGTGTGCAGATGCAGGTATTTGATCACCCGGTAGCGGGTTTTGAGCTGATCAGAGGCAAAGTTAATGGAGTTTAGCGAGGTAACTGCCAGCGTTCGCATCACCGCATATCCTTCCTTGTTTTATCAGTCCATTTGTATATTTCAAACTGGTAGTTGTAGTCATATCTAATAGTTGCTCGTGGCTTGTGACACCCCGATTAGGGCTGTGTCGGGATGGGTTCCCTTGGTATTATCGTTGTTCCGCATTATTGGCTATATTAAGCATGTGTTAGAATGGTTAATGTTAATTAACTGCTTTAAAAGAGGTGTTTGCGTTGTTCTGGATGGCCTTGTCTTGACGAGAGACGCCATCACGGCCGGGTTTGGGAATTGGGTCGTGACAAGTTGGTATTAGAGCCAGGTTCCTAGGTCTCACGAGTCATGAGCTGGTTTAGTAGAGTCTCATGGATCAGTACAGAGACAACTGTACTTATCCTCGAGAGGCTACAGAACCATTAGGAAACTTCACATTCTTGAATTCTTATCGTGTGTCCTTGATTCACCTTGAAAAGAAACTCTTGAAATTTCTTCCACGTGTTCATACGCGCGCATGAGCACTCAGTATCAGAGGTGCCTTGATGGCTTGTGATTCCCCGATCCAGGGGTGAGCTGTAATCTCTGTGAGTTTATGTTGGGCCAGTCTGGAGGACTTGAGGCTGGATCTTTTCCTATGGCTTGAGCACCGAGGTGCTGATTGTGTGAGCAAGTGTTTTGAACTTATATGTTCAGCATTATCCCTATTAGTAGGAGTGACTGCTGGTTAGCTACATGGTGAGTATGTTAGTGCTGCAAGGTGCATCTATGTGACTTGGAGGTGATGAGGAAGGCCTACTGGATGATAGAAGAACTATTAGGTGTTTGAATTCCATTGCGATTCGAGGTATAGCCTGAGTTATAGGTGCGTGAAGAATCTTTTCATGTTTCCAGTTGAGAGTGAAGTAAAAATTTTATGTTGCGGTATGAGTTCAGACTCAGAAAGACTAAGCGACTGCATATAGTTTAGGACGGTGGAAGGTATACAGAAATGGTAGTTGGAGGTAAAGCAGGTGGGTTATCTCCCGCGGAGTGTATTGAAGTGGTGTGATCCTTATGTGTATGTTAGAAGATCTCATATGTAATTGAAGGGTATGTGTTGAAATTTGAAATTTTGGGTCGCTTAAGAGAGTGGGCTTAACTGTTGCAGGGATGAATGCGAGATTTGCAGAAGACTTACAGTACTAGATGATCTGTGTTTTCACAAACTTATAAATGATTTGAGTTTAATCTCACTATGGTATTGTGGCATCAATAGAGTAAAAGCGTTATGAGATATTGAGTGTATCTTGATCTATGGATTCGACCCAAGTAGGGGAGTCTGCTGTGAGCAGTTAATTGCATGGTAGGTGCTATGTTAGTTCCAGTTTGGGGCGTATGAGCGAATTAGCTATGGCTAGAGTAAACGAAAAGTTTGACTAAGGTTATATTATGCTTCATAGAGTATGAGAATCACGGAATGTCTAGAGTGTTGTTGGTAAAGGATGCTAGGCACATAGAGCATGAAGTTGCTTGGCTGTATTGGGATGAGGATTTCATTTTGCGGTATCGGAGTGCTAATGAGGCACGGGTGGCTCTGTTCGTTGGGTCAGTAAGTTGCAATTTGAATAAGAGTGAATGACTTGCGAGGATGGCTCTAATATGTTTAAGATCCTACAAGGAACAATCAGGTATTTTAAAGTTGCATGTGTGGTTAGAAACTGTGTTTTCATTGGGAGAGGTTTAGAATTGTGGTATTTTGATGTTAATTACGGGGTTCTATGTATCAATATCAGGAAAGTAAAGGTGACGAATTTAGATTCGCAGGAAGTCCTTCAGAGTAAAGTATTCAGGAAGGTGGTGTTTCTAGGAATAATTGAGAGAGTATTCAGCGGCTTGTAGGTCTTAGACAGTGTGGTCTTGTGCTTGGGTCTCGTGTAGTGAGCCTGGGATTGAGGAATTGTGGTGCTACAGCAAGAGGTCATATCAAGTTTAAAATGAATCAGAAGGAAACTCAGATAGACAGAGTAGCTTGATAGTAGACCGAATCGGTATGGTAAGGATATGATCAATTCTTTGTATGTGTTCGAGGTAATGGGTTCTTACAAGTATTTGGCAGCGATGCTCATGGGTTTTTATGGCTTGCTTAGCTTGGTCTAGTTAGAAGGATTCAGTCCTAGCAGTTTAATTTGTGCAAATAAAATTGGGAGAGTTCTTATTGATTTCTACCGTAGTTGAAGAGGTGCATCTTCTACGAATATGAGAGGCATGGGATCTGTAATGATTTTCTTCTAGATGAGAGAAATGGGAGGTTCTTAACTAGTTGAGTATAAATATGTTTGTGGCTAGGAAGGGAGACAAAAGTTTTCCTATTATCCTTGGATGGTATGGTTTATGCAGTATGTTGTGGAGGATCGTGATTTACGTGTATGAGGTTTCAGTTCAGTTCTGAAAGGAAGTTCATAACACCCTTAGGCAGCGGGTAACCTCAGATGATTAAGGAAATGGTATTGTTATTTGGAAGTGATTTGACGAGAGTGTACGTTTCAGAAAAGGTCAATGTGATTAAGTTGATGGCACTTCGGTAGTATTGTGGCACCCTCTCATTAGATCGACCGGTGATATTTGGGATTGCTTGGTGGCACAGGGGAATTTTAGAGTATCTATCATGGAAAGATGGGGTATTTAAGTTCTTGATATGTATTCGGACGGCGGAACTTGGGATCAGGTATGGGGACTTGTGCGCTACACGGAATTGGAGATCGGAAGTTCTCTTATCCAAGCTATGTTGTGGGCGTAGATCGTGTGCATCGGCACTGTTTAGTAACTACCGAGATTTGGAGGCCCGAGTGGATCTTTATTTTCTTGGTATGTTAGACTTTGGATATGATATTGGGGATTTTTATATTTTGAAGACCTAGCAGACGGCTGAGAAGGATTGCCTTTCTTATTTGGGGTCTTGTGACGAGTGTCAGTGCTGAGGCTCCTCATATTGATTTAGTCCGGTGGTGAGGGACTTCTCGGATGTATTTCTTGTGGTTGGGCATGTTGCCGGGCAAGTTTGTTGATTTCGTTATTGATTTGGTGCCAGGCACCGTATCGTATGGCACTGGCAGGAGTTATAGTAGTGGAAGGAACAACTTCAGGTTTCCTTGGTAAGGAATTCGTTGGCAGGCAAATGTGTATGTGTGTTCTAGCTTGAGTCGGCTTGGTTGGCCCGAATTGTAGTGTTGAGGGATAGGCTGATTTAACTATAATTGAGCTTTTAGTGATCTGGGAGATCTCTGAGTTGCCTTCTGTGTTGCGAGACATTATGATTTGTTGGTTATGGGTACATATGGTGCGGTTTTGTTGGGGTTCATAGTGGAAGTCGAGCGAGAAGAGTAATTGGGTGTTGCTAGGTGAATGGTGTATTGGTTATATTCTATCGAGTTTGCATGGTATGTGTTACTTGTTTCACCATGGGTGTAATGATTTGTTTCGGTTCCCGACATCAAATTGTGTGTGGCTGTCGAATTTGATCATAATGACTTGAGGTGTTTCATGTGTAATACTATTTGGATAGGATCACGCATTATAGCGAGGCTACGTGGAGATATGACCTTTCGGGGTAGATTCATGTGTTCTATTTCTATAATGTGAGACGGGGTCTCAGCTTTGTGTTGTGATGGTACTGATGAGCTTGAGGTACAGCTCTTTCGTTTGGGTCATTTTCATGATTTGAGTATGTTCAGACCGTTTCTTATTGGTGCGCGAATTAAGCAAGTTGTGGCTTAGGCCTGTATTGATGTGTCATATCACCAAAGTGGTGTGTCGGATTCGAGGTGATCGTTGGGGTCATTAATGAATACGAACGGAATTGATTTCAACATGTTGGAAGGATAATATCGAGGTTTGGCTCGGAAAAAAAAATCTACGGTGGTATTAGCCAAAGGGATTAGTAAGGTAAGGTTTAGCCCAGTTTCTGTTGCCTTGGTTTTATGCCTTTGGAAATTATCCGCACGGCTATGTGATTATATGCCCTCGTGAGATATTGCCGACAGCTACACCATGAATTCTCTACATGAGGTTGTCATCATAAGGCAGTGTGAGGCGCAGAGGAGTGATTATATAGCCAAGGCATATGGGTAACTATATCAGTGCTATTGACCCACTTATTTGTACTTTTCCTAATTTTTGTATTTTCTATTCTTTTATTATATATATAAAATCCAGCCCTAGGCACTTGCCTAGCGGTTTGAAAAAAAAATAAAAAAAATAAAAAGGAAAGTGACTTCACGAATGGTTCACTTGAGAGATGGTTACGGTTTATTGCATGTTTCATTTATCCTTAGAAGTATACGGGAGTGTTGGAATAAGACCTTAGTTTATAAAAGGTTTTCTACTGGTATTCAGCTGTCGTATGCAGCTGCTGTGAATAGAAATTATCGTTTTGTTTTAAGTGTTTGGGGTCTTGTGACGAGTGTCAGTGCTGAGGCTCCTCATATTGATTTAGTCCGGTGGTGAGGGACTTCTCGAATGTATTGCTTATGGTTGGGCATGTTGTCGGGCAAGGTTATTGATTTCGTTATTGATTTGGTGCCAGGCACCGTATCGTATGGCACCGACAGGAGTTTAGTAATGGAAGGAACAACTTCAGGTTTCCTTGGTAAGGAATTTGTTGGCAGGCCAATGTGTATGTGTGTTCTAGCTTGAGTCATCTTGGTTGGCCCGAATTGTAGTGTTGAGGGATAGGTTGATTTAACCATTATTGAGCTTATTAGTGATATGGGAGATCTATGAGTTGCCTTCTGTGTTGCGAGATGTTATGATTTATTGGTTATGGGTACATATGGTGCGGTTTTGTTGGGATTCATAGTGGAAATTGAGCGGGAAGAGTAATTGGGTGTTGCTCGGTGAATGTCGTATTGGTTATGTTCTATCAGGTTTGCATTGTATGTGTTGCTTGTTTCACCGTGGGTGTAATGATTTGTTTCGGTTCCTGGCATCAAATTGTGTGTGGTTGTCGAATTTGATCATAATGACTTGAGGTGTTTCATGTGTAATAGTGTTTGGATAGGATCGCGCATAGTAGCGAGGCTACGTGGAGATATGACCTTTCGGGGTAGATTCATGTGTTCTATTTCTATGATGTGAGACGGGGTCTCAACTTTGTGTTGTGATTGTACTGATGAGCTTGAGGTACAGCTCTTTTGTTTGGGTCATTTTCATGATTTGAGTATGTTCAGACCGTTTCTTATTGGTGCGCGAATTAAGCAAGTTGTGGCTTAAGCCTGTATTGATGTGTCATGTCACCAGAGTTGTGTGTCGGATTCGAGGTGATTGTTGGGGTCATTAATGAATACGAACGGAATTGATTTCAACTTGTTGGAAGGATAATATCGAGGTTCGGCTCGGAAAAAAAAATCTGCGGTGGTATTAGCCAAAGGGATTAGTAAGGTAAGGTTTAGCCTGGTTTGTGTTGCCTTGGTTTTATACCTTTGGAAATTATCCACACAGTTATGAGATTATATGCCCTCGTGAGACGTTGCGTACAGCTACACCATGAATCCTCTACATGAGTCTATCATCATAAGGCAGTGTGAGGCGTAGAGGAATGATTATATAGCCAAGGCATATGGGTAACTATACCGGTGCTATTGACCCCCTTATTTGTAGTTTTCCTAATTGTTGTATTTTCTGTTCTTTTATTATGTATGTAAAATCTAGCCCTAGGCACTTGCCTACCGGTTTGAAAAAAATAAAAATAAAAAAAATAAAAAATAAAAAAGGGAAGTGACTTCATGAATGGTTGACCTGAGAGATGGTTACGGTTTATTGCATGTTTCTTTTATCCTTAGAAGTATACGGGAGTGTTGGAATAAGAGCTTAGTTGATAAGAGGTTTTCTACCGGTATTCGGTTGTCGTATGCAGCTGCTGTGAATAGAAGTTATCATTTTAAGTGTTTGAGTTATGTGGTGTATCATATGATTGCAGCTGCGGTTGCAGGTATCGGTTATTACAGCTGGTTCAGCTGGTTTGGACTTATTCTGAATATAGATGTCAGGTTTTGATCTTGTGTATGATTTCGAAAAGTGAGATGTGGTTCTATGATTTATGGGCTAGACTGGATTGTGTGATCTTGATTAAAAATGTGTTAACGGACCTATATGAGATAGGGTGACGTGGGATCAGCCCCCGGGTTTACGTTTGGTAAAGTTATTCAATTATTGGTTGACTTCTAAGGCAACTCTAGATACATTGGAGGACGAACGCGTGTTTAAGTGGGGAGGATGTAATGACCCAACCGGTTATTTTGAGCTTTTGCACTTTGATCGCCACTTTTCGAGCATGACTTGCCCCGTGTTATGTATTATGACTAATGTAGATCATTGGTTTTGGTTTTTAGGAAAATTTGGAATGAACTTGAAAGAACAGTTTCAGTAGGAAGCCTTGAATTTGAAAGGTTTTACCAAGAGTTGAGTTATTTGTATATGAGCTCGGATTGGAGTTTTTATGATTTGGTTAGCTTCGTTAGCTGATTTGTGACTTAGGAGTGTGATCAGAAGTGATTTTGGAGGTCCGGTGTAGAAGTTGGCTTGAATTGGCGAAGTTAGTATTTTGGCGAATTCTGTTTTGATAGGTGAGATTTTGATCCGAGGGTCAGAATGGAATTCCGAGTGTTTTTGTAGTTTCTTTATGTGATTTGGGATGTGTTTGTAAAATTTCAGGTCACTCGGAGGTTATTTGGTTGGGTTTTTGGTCAAATGCGTGTTTCGGAAGTTTTAGAAGAACTTAGGCTTGAATTTGATGTGAATTGATGGTTTTGATGTTGTTTGAGGTTTTTTGATTATTGGAACAAGTTTTAATGATGTTTTAGGATGCGTTAGTGCTTTTGGTTGAGGTCCCGGGGGCCTCGGGTGAATTTCGGATGGTCAATCGTGTTATATTCTATGTTGAAGAGTTGCAGAAAATTTGTCTCAGCAGTTGCAGCAATTTATCTCTTCGCATTCGCATTAGTGTTCTCGCATTCGCGAAGAGTAGGCGGAGGAAGGTGTGAAATTTCCTTCGCATTCGCGAAGTAGGCATCGCGTTCGCAAAGGGGTGTGATCTCAGTGCATCGCGTTCGCAGGTTCTTATTCGCGTTTGCGTAGAAGGATTCGAGTAAGTGCATCTGAAGTGGAATCGTGCTACGCGTTCGCAGGTGTGTTGTTGCGTTCGTGAAGGGTCGCTCAGGCAAATCATCGCGTTCGCGAGTTCTGTATCGCGATCGTGTAGAAGGGAAATCTTGTGAAGGTGAGATGTGCATCGTGAACGCGAGAGTAGGACCGCGTTCGCGAAAAAGAAAATCCTGTAGCTGGGCAGAATGTTTCAAAGCCATCTTGTCCGTGATTTTGGGTCTATTTTCACCCATGGCTGCTCGTTTTTGAAGATTTTTTGAGGGAATGGAAGAGGGATTCAAGCGTAATCGACTTGCGATAAGAATCTTGGTCTTAGAACTTGATTATATTGTGAAATCCACCTAGAAATTCATGGAACTTAAACAAAAATGGAAGAAACTAGGGCTTGGGATTTTGAAATTTGATTTGGGGATTTGAAGGACCATTTAGGGTCGGATTTGAGAACTTTTTGTATGAATGAACTCGTAAGGAGATAAGAAACGTATTGATTTAAAAAAAATTGAGTCTCAAGAAGTGGGCATGGGGCTCACGTTTTGCTAATTTCGAGATTTTTGCTATTTTTCGATTATTTTCGATTGGGTATTTTCCCATTGGCATATTGTGATGTATTCACTCTGATTATGGATAGATTCGACGCTCGTGGAGGCCGATTTTAGGGGTAAAGGCATCGCGAGCTAGAGAATTTGCCAGTTCGAGGTGAGTAATGATTGTAAATGATATTTTGAGGGTTTGAAACCCCGTATTTGCACATTGTAGTGCTATATTGAGGTGACTTGCACACCGAATAGCGAGCGTAGGGTAGAGCACTGTTGGAGATTGTGACTTGCTCCGTCCCGGGTGATATTTTTACCATGTATTTGATTGAAACTTACTTGATATCATCATTATTTGGGCCGATTGCCATAATTGGCTTCGTGCTAGCTATTTGAACCCCTTTGGGAATTGTTGTTGATAATTCCTCACTGTGTTAATTATATATTTGAACACAGTCATGTATTTTTCACTGTTTTAAAACTCAGCCAAGTTTATTATGCCTTAAACAATCGAAATGATAAATTCCAAAAATATTTTGGGTTGAGCATCATGTTTTACTGTTGCCAGAGTGGCTTAGGTGATTTTGTTGACTGAGTAAGGCTGAGGGCCTATATTTGTGAGGATACTTTGGATCGGGCTGCACGCCGCAGCAGTGATATACTGATACTGATATGAGGTCGAGGGCCTAGATTTGATGCCACGAGATGGCTTGATATTGCATTTGGGCCGTAAGGGGCCCCTCCCGGAGTCTGCACACCCCCAGTGAGCGCCGTCAATGATAAATGGATCGGGTTGTACGTCGCAGCGATATGCGGAGTAGGCTGCACACTGCAGTGGTACCGGTACTATTTGATGTGTTTGCATTATCTTATTTGTCTGCTATTATCTGTTGTTTTGTGCTGCTTCTTGCAATATAGACCTGATACTCTGGCATTCCTTGATAACTGAGTGTTGGGCACGTGGGGCGGTATTCTGTGCTTATATGCACTATTTGTTTTGCATTCATCTGCGTAACTGCTGAAAAAGACATTTTTAAAAGAGGTTTAAACTGAGCTAAGATGTTTCTCTAAAGAATTTCACATCTTCACTGTTTTCTAAAAGGGTTTACACTGCTTCTATATAGCATGATGATTTGCCATATGTGATTTCTTATCGCTCAGTTGTTATTTACCTTTATTACTCACTGAGTTGGAGTACTCACTTTAATCCCTGCATGTAACGACCCGACTCGTCGTCTCATGTATCTCCGCCCCAGTTTCCCCATTTTATGCTTCTATGTGTTTTATTATATGTGTTTGGTGAATTTGAAGTAATTCGGATAGAGTTTGGTTGGAAACGAGACAATTAGTCTCCTTAAGAGAAGGTTAGTTTGGAAAAGTCAACCGGATGCTGACTTATGGGTTAGAGGGCTCGGAATGGATTTCCGATGATTCGACTAGTTTCGGGTGATGATTTGTGACATGGAGTGCGATCGGAATCGAATTTGGAGGTGCGGTGTAGAATTAGGCTTGAATTGGCGAAGTTGGAATTTTGGCGAATTCCGGTTGATAGGTGAGATTTTGATTCGAGGGTCGGAATGGAATTCCGAGAGTTGTACTAGCTTCGTTAGGTGATTTTGGATATGTTTGCAAATTTTCAGGTCATTCGGACGTCGTTTGATTGGGTTTTTGATCGAATGTCATATTCGGAAGTTTTAGTTGAATTTAGGCTTGAATCCATCGTGATTTGATGATTTTTGTGTTAAAAGACATGTTTTTATGATTGGAACAAGTTCGTATGATGTTTTGGAGTGGGTTGGTGTTTTTGGTTGGAGTCCCGGGGGCCTCGGGATGTTTTCGGATGATGAATCGGGAGTTTGGAGGCTTGGAATTGCAGCAGGTTTGAAACCTTCTATTGTTTCCACATCTACGGTTGAAGAGCCGCTTAAGCGGTCCCGCAGATGCGGTTGGATGATTGCAGAAGCAGCCCTTGAGGCCTGGGCATTTTTCCGCAAAAGCGGACTTTATTCCGCAGAAGCGCACTCCGCAGAAGCACACTCCGCAGAAGCGCACTCTGCAGAAGCGGATTGGAGACCGCAGAAGCGGTCCTGAGTTTGGCTAAGACCGCAGAAGCGGTCTTTTGATCGCAAAGGCAGCTACCGCAGAAGCGGTATAAGATCGCAGAAGCGGTCCATTGGAATTGAAGTGAAACCGCAAAAGCGGTCAGGAATCCGCTGAAGCAGTAGCGGGACCGCAGAAGCGAAAATGTCAGAGGGTTTAATGAAATCAGTGTATTCGAATTTCAGAAGTGTAAAATCATTTTGGGGTGCGAACTAAGGCGATTTTTGGGCGATTTTGAAGAGTCTTCGAAGGAGAATCATCAGGTATGGATATTTGGACTTGGATTATGATATTATAGTGTAAAAACATGAATTAATCACTGAAAAATTGAAGGAATCAAAGGGTAAAAATGGAGGTTTTTGCTTGAAGCCTAAGAAAGAGTAAAGTGATGATTTGAGGGGTCAAATGGACTCCGATTCTTGTGTATTTTATATGAATGGACTCGTGGCGAGACCAGGATTCCGGAAATATGAATTTCGTAATTTTTCGAGAAGTGGGCCTGGGGCTCGGGTTTTGCCAACTTTGTGTTTTTGGGTGTTTTTCGAGTTATTTCGATTGGGTTATGTTCCATTAGCCTATTTTGATGTATCCCTTATGGTTTTGATCAGATTCTACGCTCGAGGAGGTAGATACGAGAGGGAAAGGCTTG
>MU715277.1:301449-325744 GCA_026770625.1 Nicotiana glauca
AAAATACATAAACTAAAATTTATATATCATTTTTTGTAATTTTTATTTTTTTGGTGAAAATAAAGTAAAATGGTCAAAATTAGCTAAAATAGCTATATTACGCCTAAATTAAATATTTATGCTAAAAATATGAAAATTCTCGGGGAGGGTCAAAAATCACGTGTTTACAGTGTGAATGAAAATATGGTTGAGATTTACTCTAATCCAGAGGAAAAAGAGGTTGTCAAAATCCAGGAAGAATTGCAATTTGATGGTTTGATATCACACTCCAATAAATTTTCAACATTGGAATTGTGTTGTGATATGGGAAGTTGCTCCCGGAGAGTAGTATACTGCTGGACAATGTCCATGAACGCCTTCCGAGTTCTATCAAAGGCATCAAAGGCTTGCAAACATGGGATGGAACTATTTTTCCCCTTAACCTTGCTGAGTCAATGAGCAGTGGGTGAGGGAGTTTTATGTGATTCTCCTATCAATCAGGTTAAGGAAGAAAAAGATGAGAATTTGCGGCAAAATGGTGAACTTTGGAGCTGAAGCTGTGAATCAAGTGTATCACCTGCCATACTATGACATGGCCCCATTACGTGCAAAAGACTGTGCCTTAGGGGAGTGGTTGGTGTCCAAATTATGCTCGGGTGAGGATGTTCCATAGGCAGCTAAGAAGAGAGGGATCGCATCCAAAGAGTTCACTGTCGAAGAAAACATATGGCTGGCCATCATATGCAATCATATCTCCCATGTGTCGAATATATGGAATGTACCGGCTACAAGAGCTTAAATGATAGCCCGCATCGTTGATGGTATTCAGCTAAATGTTGGTGAAATATTCATCAATGAACTGAGGACGTATCGGATCCAGAATAGTACATCATTGAAATTCCCGTCGCTTATCACTGAGCTATTCCAACTTGTTGTGGTGGAAGAAGCTCCGCGAGACAATTGGATAGATTCGGGAAAGCCTATCAATCCTTTGAAGAAAAGAGGAGAGGGCGGCGCGGTATAGCAAAAAGAGAAAGTTGGGGTTTTTTTTTATTAGATCGATTAGTGTAGCTAGCCATCATCTTCTGTAGGAGGACCATTTGCTAATCTGGCCAAGGCACATGGTAAGTTGAGTAGTTCTCATGACAATCTGGCAAAGGCACACACCAAGATGAAGAAAAGGGAGAAGAAAGGAGATAAATTCTTTACCCGCATGTTGAAGGGTGTAAAGGGGCTGTGGAAAGTCCTAAAGCCTCGAGATCCAATACCATCGATCGAGCCAGAACATGATGATGATGCTCCAGTTAATTGATCCGAGGAAGAAGGAGAGGAGGATGCCTCTGAGTCAAACAGCGAGGAGAGCACCTGATGCAGTATTAAGGGAGCACTTTCCACCATTTTACTATATTATATTTAATCACATGGCGAACATTGCAACATCTTTAGTTGGGGGTTGCTTGTATAACTGTTGTTCCTGTATAATTGTGGATAAATGTGGATGTGGTAGATTGGTACTTTGGTCGTTTTTATTTGATGTTATTGTATTTTCATGTGATGGGTTATATTAGTATGTTTACTAGCTTCTTGAATTCTTGTTTTTATATATAGTATGTTTCATTGACTTGATGTTTATTAGCTTATTAATTTTTTTTTATATATAGTATGTTTAGGTGGCGATATCCTTGGTTTTCTTTGTACCACAGTTCTTTTCCCGAGGATGCCAATTTTCTTCTTGAACCGGGTAATTGTTAGTAAATTTTTGACGATTTTTCCCGATGATGGATAGCTAAGTGACTTTCTTAAGGGAATTAGTCTGTAGCTTAGATATAGGTTTTGTTAACTTAGGAAAAATAAGTGATTTGAGTGGGGTATGGGCCCATTGGTCAAGGTGTGGCTTGCTTGGTACCAACACGATTTAAACCTCGGTATATAAATTTTTTATCCTTCAAAAAGAAAAATGATTGAAGTAAAAATCATTGTCATGACTTCTAGACTCAATCTTTGGCTCTTTGATTCACTAAATAGATTCTTAGGCGACATTAAACTTTGTTGATATTCATTGGCTTGAAATTGATTCTGAATTTGTATTCCACTTGAGTTTTCATGTGTCGTGTGTGGTGAGACTTATAATGAAGTTTTTTTGTATCATTTGTAGTCCAGAACTTTCCCGGTTGATCTTTCAATGCTAATGTTAATTATGTTTGGTTAGAGGAACGACCTTAGGCATTTTTGTGATCTTTCAAAAAGTCTTTTTAGCCTTTCAAACCTACCATTGCATAAATATAATCACTAGTTTCCCCCATTCGAGCATTTAACCTTTTCTTTGGCCAGCTCATGACAAACCTTTACACTTTTGTGAAATAATTCCCTCTTTTTCACCCGTACCTCCTTGAATATTGAGAATGAGGCTAAAACCCTAAGTGTGGGAGTGTTGGTATCAAGTTGAAAAATCGGTAAGGTTGTACATTGAGTGGAGAAACATATACCTCGAAGTATCCTTATGAAATTACTCAAGCTCCAAAAGAAAATTTCTATACAAATAAAAAAGTAGATACATAAATATGGAGTCTTGAGAAAATATGATAGGTACTTTAAGGTGGCTCTATGTTGATAACTAGATGCCAATAGGGGCTATGTGGTTTTTTTTTAAAAGAATCAAAGTGGAAAAAGGAAGAAAAATGTGACAGTGTTCAAGGAGGGTGCAGTCACTTGTATCCTAAATTCTCCAATCCTTCCCTAAACCTGCATTACAAGTTCAAAAAGTCCTTATGGGAGCTCCAACCGAATGTTCTTGAATAGGCGGCGAATTAAAATAAGGGCAAGCCTATGGAACTAATATTGTGCATCTGAATATCTTTGTGAGAGTGAGAGCTTATTCTGTCCACTTGATATCCCATTTATGTTTTAAATTGCAAATTATGAGTGTGGGATTCTCTCTTAAGTGTGAGGGCACATAAGATTTGAGTTGTGAATTTAATCCCATTTACAATTGGGAGGAATGAACGAGGGAAGATAATTTTGATGGAGAGGCAAAATTTGAAGCTTTAGTGTTATGACTTGATTTGCCACTTTGATTTGCATAGCGTTTGAGCACTTGAAATGTAATGATATTCATGATAAGTGTTCGGTAATTCATATGCTTTGGATTAATTGTTGGTACCAATCAAAGTCATGCATTTGTGCTTACAGTAGACCTTTTTGTCTTGGCATGATAAGGATGCAATATTGAGTTAAATACTTGGGATGAGATTTTGTCGCTTTCATTCTTGAAGACAAGCAATAGTTTAAGTTTGGGGGTTAGATAAGTTAGTATTTTACCAATTTATCTTGTCGTTAAAACTATATTTTTGCTATGTTTGAGTGGTAAAATCATGTGTTTAATGTCATTTACATCTATATTACAGGTGCTATGTGATTTAGAAGTGATCTTGAAGAAACCAAGTGAAACTAGTCAAAAAGATGTTGAAAAGAAGAAAATCTGGAAATTTCCCTCAATTGTCGCAAATGCAACACAATTCTGGGAAATGCATAGAAAGCATAGATGGGAATTGCGAGTAGTCCATCGCAAATGTGAAGAAAGACCATTCAAGTTGTGCTCGCTAATGTGAAGAAGACTTTGCAAATGTGAAGTCAACTAGGCACTCAATCTTCACAAATGCAAAGTATTGATCGCATAGGCTAAGGTCAATAGTATAGTCATAGTTCGCAATTGCGAACTTTTGTTCGTAAATTCAAAAATCGTACTTCAGTTTCGGGCAATTATATCATTTTTTGGCCCTAAACCCTTTAATACCCAAACCAGCTCATTTGTAAAATATCTTTGGCATATCTTTTGGCTTATTTTCAGTCCTCAAGACTAGAGAGAACAAGGTTGGAAGCTATGGTTTGCTCAAACACTTTGGTCTTGAAGATTTGAAGCTTTTGGTTAAGAATTTCTTACCCATTTATGTCCAGTTCTTCATTTTCTTTCTTTGTGTTGAATATCTAAGTATGTAGTATTTTATTCAACACTTGAATCTTGTTTATGGAAATAATCATATTTACAGTGTCGATTAAATACATTGTTGTATTTATGTATTAAATGATTTTTATCTTTTATCAAGTGAGTTATTGTTTCTTTAATTATTCTTGTTCTTTAATATTTTCAAAGGGATTAGTAAACCCTAGGACTCACCCATTAACTTCAAATTAATTTTGGAAAAGATTAATGAACAAGAACTTGAGGCTTTAACCCTCATTTTGTAGATGATGGGATTGAACTACTTGTATCTATATTTGGGTGTGCTTAATCTCTTGATTTATTTAGGGATAACTCATTTGGGAAGTCTTGTTAGTCTTTGGAAGAAGCTAATATAGATTTATTACCCCTGGTTAATTAACATAAACTCGCTCATATTTGTTAAATCGTGAAATACATTAGATCTTTACTTGAGTGTAATTCCCGTTGCATCCATGCTTGTAGCCATTGATAATTTTACTTTCTTTCTAGGTTAGTCTACATTTGCACATTTAGGTGTAAATCTTTTCTCAAAACAATTCTTAGTGTTTGGCATTTCATCATAAGTGATAATTCCCTTACATTCTTAATCGCTTACATATTTTTCTCTGAGGGATTCGACCCCGACTCATAGTTGGGTAAATTATATTTGCATGCGACCGTGTCCATTTACTTTTTAGTAGTGGATTTGGACGTCATCAATGAGTATTTCCAGGAGAGTGGAGGGCATGCTTGCTCGAAATTTAGAGAAGAGAGAGGCCAAAAGGTCTTGAGACTCTAGCCATTATTCTGGTTCTCATGCCCCAGTTGCAGGTCATCATGGTAGGGGTTATGTGAGTCACCCTGTTTATTCAGCTCTTCTAGCGTCAGTGGTATTCCAGCTCTTCCTAGACCTCGGGAGCCTTATTATGCACATCCAGTATCTAGTGTGGCTCCTACACGGGGGGCTATTAGCTGTCAGTCTTTCTGACCTGGCCCGAGCCAGTCACAACCGCCACTCCCTCCTAGAGCTTGCTTTGAGTGTGGCAATAGTAACCATATGATTAGGGATTGCCCCAGACTAAGGAGGGGTGCACCCCCGTAGACTTCTCAGCCACGGTGTGCTCCACAGGGTTACCAGGCTATGATTACGGCATCAGTCACCACTCCACCTGCTTAGCCAACTCGAGGTGAAGGTTGGGGAGGTAAAGATTGCCCTAGAGGTGGAGTCCATGCCCGATGCTATGCCCTTATTGCTCCTATAAAGGTTGTTCCTTCCGATTCTATCCTTACAGGTATTGTTCTAGTATACCATAGAGATGCATCGGTTCTATACGATCCGGATTCCATTTATTCATATGTGTCCTATTATTTTGCCCTGCATTTGGACCTATATTGATATTCTTTAAGTTCCCCTATTTATGTGTGTACTCTTGTGGGAGGTTCTCTTGTTGTGGACTGCATATATCGGTCGTGTTTGATTACTCTTGGTAGTTTTAAGACCAGATCCGATTTATTGTTGCCCTGAATGGTAAATTCTGATGTTATCTTGGGCATGGACAGGTTGGCACCCCATTATGCTATTCTTGATTCTCATGCCAAGACCATAATGTTGGTTATGTTAGGTGTATTACGATTAGAGTGGAGGAGTACCTTGGACTACACTTCCAACCGAGTTATTACGTTTCTTAAAGCTCAACGAATAGTTGAGAAGGGATGTAACGCGTATCTAGCCTATGTGAGAGATGTTAGTATTGATACCCCTACAGTTGAGTCAGTCCCAGTAGTGAGGGATTTCCCTAATATGTTTCTAGTTGATCCTCCAAGCAAGTTGCCCAACAGAGATATTGATTTTGGTATTGATTTGTTGCCGGGCACTCAGCCCATCTTTACTTGAAGGAGTTGAAGGAACAGATATAGGAATTTCTTGATAATGGCTTCATTCAGCCAAGTGTGTCATCTTGGGGTGTCATATTTTGTTTGCAAAGAAAAATGATGGTTCTATGTGTATGTGCATTGATTATCACCAGTTGAACAAAGCCACAATGAAGAACCAGTATCCTCTGCCTCGTATTGATGACATATTTTATCAACTACAGGGTGCCAAGGTGTTTTCCAAGATTGACTTACATTCAGGTCATCATCAGTTGAAGATTCGGGAGCCAGATATCTCGAAGACTGCTTTCAGGACTTGGTATAGTCATTACGAGTTCCTTGTGATATTGTTTGGGCTGACCAACACCCCAGCAGCATTTATGCATTTGATGCATAGTGTATTTTGGCCTTATCATGATTCATTCATCATTGTCTTTATTGATGACATTCTGGTGTACTCCCAGAGCTGGGAAGATCATGAACAGCACCTGAGGACTATGCTTCAGACATTGAGAGAGGACGTTATATGAAAACATCTCAAAAAGCGAGTTCTAGTTGGATACCGTGGTAATTTTTTGGGTCATGTGGTGTCAAGTGAAGGGATCAATATAGATCCGAAGAAGTTGGATGCGGTGCAGAGTTAGCCCAGACCGTCCTCAGCTTTAGAGATCTAGAGTTTTCTTGGTTTGGCAGGGTATTACTGTCGATTTGTTGATGGATTTTCATCAATTGCAGTACCTATGACCAGGCTGACCGATAAGAGTGCCCCATTCAGGTGGACAGAGGAGTGTGAGGAGAGCTTTAAAAAGCCCAAGACAACTTTAACTACAGCCCCAGTATTGGTATTGCCTTCCAATTCTGGGTCTTATACTATTTATTGTGATGTGTCATGAGTTGGTCTTGGCGCACTCTTGATGGAGGACCATAAGGTTATTTCCTACGCATACAAACAGTTGAAGGTGCATGAAAAGAACTATCATGTCCATGACTTCGAGTTAGCTGCTATTGTTCATTCCTTAAAGATTTGGAGGCACTATTTATACGATGTCCCTTATGTGATCTAAACTGATCACCAAAGTTTGCAGCATCTGTTCAAGCAGAATTATATTAATTTGCATCAAAGGAGGTGGTTAGAGCAGTTTAAGGATTATGATATCACCATTGTGTACCACCATTGGAAGGACAATATGGAGATCGATGCATTGTCGCCAGCCAAAGAGTTTGGGGGAGTTTAGCATATCTACTATCTATAGAGAGGCCCAAGGCGTTGGATGTTCAGGCCTTAGCCAGCCAATTTGTGAGATTGGTTATTTCGGAGCCGAGCCGAGTATTGGCTTGTATGGTCTCTCGATCATCTCTTTATGATTGTATCAGGAAGCGTCAGTATGATGACCCTCATCTTCTTGTCCTTAAGGACAAAGTCCAGCACGGTGATGCTAAGGAGGTCACTATTGGGGATGATGGTGCATTGAGGATGCATGGCAGGCTATGTGTGCCTAATGTAGAAGGTTTTATTAAGTTGATTTTTCAAGAGGATCATAGCTCGCATTACTCCATTCATCCGGGTGCCACGAAGATGTACTAGGACTTTAGGCAGTATTATGGTGGAAGAGGATAAAGAAGGAGAGAGTGAAGTATGTCTTTTGGTGCCTAAATTGCGAGCAGGTGAAGTATGAGCATCAGTGGCCAGGTGAATTGCTTCAGAAGTTAGAGATCCTAGAGTAGAAATGGGAGATGATCACTATGGATTTCATTGTTGGACTCCCATGGACCCAGTAGAATTTTGATGCAATTCGAGTGGTTGTGGATAGACTGACAAAGTCACCTCATTTCCTTCATGTGGTCACTACCTATTCATCTAAGCAGCTGGCTCGAGTTTATATCCATGAGATTGTCAGACTTCTTCATGGCGTGCCGGTATCTATAATCTCTTACCGGGGTACAAAGTTTACATCACAGTTCTAGAGAGTCATACAGCATAAGTTGGGTACTCGGTTAGAGTTGAGCACAACATTTCACCCTCAAACGGGCGGACAGTTTGAGCGCACTATTCAGATTCTTGAGGATATGCTCTATGCGTATGTGATGGAGCTTGGAGGTTCTTGGGATCAATTCTCGCCACTCACTTAGTTTTCCTACAATAACAGTTATCACTCCAGCATTCTGATGGCAGTATATAAGGCTCTGTAAGGTAGGCGATGTCGGTCCTAGTGGGTTGGTTTGAGCCGGGCTAGATTATTGGGCATAGACTTGGTTCAGGTTGCTTTGGATAATTTTAAGGTGATTCAGGATAGACTTCGCATAGCCCAGTCCATACAGAAGAGTTATACGGACTGAAAGGTTTACGATATTCCATTAATGGTTGGAGAGCGGGTCTTGCTGTGGCTTTTACCTATGAAGGGCGTCATGAGGTTCGTAAAGAAGGGAAAGCTGAGCCCAAGTTCATTGGTCCATTTGAGGTGTTGCGTGGAATTAGGGAAGTTTCTTATATACCTCCCAGCCTAGCGGGAGTCCATCCAGTGTTTCATGTTTTGACGCTCCGGAGGTATCACGGCGAACTGTCTCATGTGTTTGATTTCAGCTCAGTCCATTTGGACAAAGATCTATCTTATGTTGAGGAGCCAGTGGCTATTTTGGACAGGCAGGTTCGAGAGCTGAGGTCAAAGAATATTGCATCAGTAAAGGTTCAGTGGCGGGGACATTCAGTCGAGGAGGCAACTTGAGAGACCGAGCATGATATGCGAAATCTTATCCTAATCTTTTCACCACTTCAAGTACGTCTCTATGTTCGTTCGAGGGTGAATGATTAATTTAAGAGGGGGAGGATTTAACGACCCGGCCGGTTATTTTGAGAGTTAGAGCCCTGATCCCCTATTAATTGTTTCCCATGTATCTATTTCTTCTATTGTGACTTGTCAGGAGGTTTCATTTTGGTTTTTGGAAATGTTTAGGACACTTAGTCCCTAAATGGAGGCTTAAGTTTTAGAATTTGGATCGTAGTCGAAACTTTGTAAAGACGACTCCGGAATGGGGTTTAATCGATTTTATTAGCTGTGTTGGGTGATTTTTGGCTTAGGGGCGTGTCCGAATTGTGTTTTAGAGGTTTGAGCTCATTTAGGCTTGAAATGGCAAAAGTCGAATTTTTTGAGTTTTGTGCCAGTAATGGAATTATTTTATATCAGGGTTGGAATTGGATTACAAAAGTTGGAGTAGGTGCGTAATGTTGAATATCACTTGTGTGCAAAGTTTGAAGTCATTCAGACATGGTTTGATAGGCTTCAACATAGGTTGTGGAAATTTGATGTTTCAAGTTCATTAAGTTTTGATTGGAGGGTAATTTGTGTTTTTAGTGTTGTTTGAGGTGATTTGAAGGTTTGACTAAGTTCATACAATGTTTAATGATTGGCTGGTATGTTTGGTTGAGGTCTCGGGGGCCTCGGGGGCCTCGGGTGAGTTTCGGATGCTCAATGGAATGAAATTTGGACTGCGACATATTCTAAAGTTGCTAGTTTTAGTGTTTTCGCACCAGCGGTAGGAGGTCCACAGGTGCGTCCCCATAGAAATGAGGGTGAGGTTGCAGGTGCATTTTTAGTCTTGAGGGCCAGCGGTCGCAGATGCAACGCGAGAGCCAGGGCCGCATCTGTGGAAGGGTGATCGTAGAAGCGAATTTGCGAAGGAAGCTAGGTTCCGTAGAAGCAAACGGATGAGCATAGATGCGGATACTTGTGCGCAAGTGCAGAGTCTGGGAAGTTAATGAAATTCCGCATCTGCAGAGCTTTAGCTGCAAAAGCAGTTAAGGAACCGCAGGTGCTGTTTAACTAGCAGAAAAAGGGCAAAATCAAGGGTTTGAATTCATTCTTCATTTTTGGACTTGAGAGCTCAAATTTTTGCGATTCATTGAAGGATTTTCAGAGGAACTTTTTGGGTAATGATTCCTAACTCGATTTTGGTTGTATTCCATTAATCCATTGTTGATTTCATCATTTAATTGGGGATTTGAGTTGAAAAATTGGGGAAAATTGAAAAAAAGGTTCTTGGGCCGAATGTTGGGGTTTTAATCGAGATTTTGGTATCGGATTTGAGTAAATTTGGTGTGGTTAGACTCGTGAGTGAATGGGTATTTATATTTTGTGCCTTTTATCCTTTTCCAAGATGTGGGCCCGAAGGGGCTTTTGAGCGATTTTTCCAATTTCTTGTTTTATCTTTGATTTCATTAGCTAGATTATTTCCTTGTAGTTATATTTATTCTACGTAATTGATTTTGGCTAGATTTTGGCCACTTGGAGCCGGATATTCCAGGGAAGAGCATTGTGACTGATTTATTGAGCTTGGTTTGAGGTAACTGGCTTGCTTAGCCTAACCTTGCGTGGGGAAACTCCCCTTAGGATTTGGTACTGTTTGATATATGAGTGCCTAGTACATGAGGTAACGAGTGCGTACATGGGCCATTTGTTGAAAAACTCCATTTTTATTAAATAAAATATTTGTTTTTCCTTTAATTGAGTTGCACTAGCATATGTAACTATCATGTTTAGTTTAGGACAATATGTCTATGTATCTTGAACTCTGTGCATTATGCTTAGTAAATTTCCTGCTTCTTCATTGACTTATATTTACTCTAAACTGTAGGATCCTTGTTGTAGTTGTAATTCTATTGTTTGAGCTGCATATTTTCTTTATGACTACAGAACGCTAATCCGAGAGATCCCCATGTACTACATATTTACTTTGGGACTACGGAACAGTATTCTAGGAGATCCCCGAGCACTGCATATTTACTTTGGGACTACAGAACGGTATTCCGGGAGATCCCCCTACACATTTACATTCGAGGCTACAAGATTGTATCCTGAGAGATCCCCTGTTGTTATCTCTTTGTTTTGAGTTGTTGTCTTTCTATGGTTTAGATTTCCATATTTATTTTTACTGTGTTATCTCATTCTGTCTTATTTCATTATATTTATACCAGTAGGGCCCTGACCTCATCTCGTCACTACTCAACCGAGGTTAAGCTTGGAACTTATTGAGTACCGTTGTTGTGTACTCATGCCTTTCCCTATAGATATTTTTCGTGTGCAGATTCATCTACCACATATGAGCTGCATGACCAGTGAGGCGAGGTAGCTGTAGAGACTTTATGTCATATCTGCCGCGTCCGCAGTCCTCGGAGTCCCTATCTAGTCTTCCCCCTGTTAAACACTTCTTGCATTCTTCTTCTTTTGTAGACTCTGGAGTTTAGAAGTACTGTGTTCGTTCTGTAGCTTATGATTTATGACATTCGGGTTTTGGGATACTTTATGTATTTTTTTGAAAGAGATTATTGAATATGCCGAGCGGCATCAAATTTCTTTGTTTTAATTTACCTATTAGTTGATAGCTTTGATATTTTAGTTCCTTTTTTCGCAAATGATAGGCTTACCTAGTCGGAGAGGCTAGGTTTCATTACGATAGTTCATGAAGGAGAACTTTTGTCCTGACACTTGCTAGTCTTCTTCATTTTCTAGTGGACTTCCCAAAATAGATTCCCATTAATATCTCCTCCCACTGTTTCTTGACAAGATTATAAAAGTCAGCTTGCTCCACCCTAAAGTTCGGAAATTTAAAATGTTTGATATAATTCTTCTTTTCAGAGTAAAACTTAATAAGTATAGGGCAATGGCAAGATATTGGATAGTAGAGCTGCATAAGAGTCCTTCCTATTCTTCGTTTTCCAACAATGTGTCAAGCGTTTTCCATATGGTATCTTATTTTTTTCTTTCATTGCACCAGGTAATATTATTCCAAGAGTATACCAAAACATATGATTGCTTGAATAGGTCGTACATTTTCCTTCTACGCTTGATTCTCTTCGGGCTCAATCAGGTTAACAAACATGTTTTAGAATTGGGTTTGACATCCCTTCAATTATTCTCTGCCACCATTTTTTCCTTCTTGAATCTTCTGCTTTATCCTGATTCTCTGCTTTATTATTCTTCCTTCCCACTTTAATTTTCTTATTCATGATTGTTTCATAAGCTTCATCAAATAAAACAACTTGTAAATCCTCTGAATTCTTGATCAAAAGGAATTTTGTCTATCTGTTCTATCAATTCTCATGTCTGACAGGTTCATATTAATTTTTGGTTGTAGAACATTTTGCTGATTGTTGACTGCTAACATTTGTTAGGCACCATGGGATTATGGATTTTTCATTGTCTTCTCCCTTGCTTTAGATGATTTAGTTATGTTATTGATTACTTCCACTGATTGGGAGGGTTTGTCAATTCCACAAATAGTTCCTGCATGTCCGTAGATTTTCTAAAGGGGTTCACTCCTACCTCTTTCGTTTCTGACCGCAATCCTAATATTCATCATAGTTTCTCTTCCTCTGCTAAATTGAACATTTTTTCTGCTGCTGCGAGGATTGCTTTTATTTTGCCACTAGAATATCAGCAATTTGAGAGTTTGTGGATGCATTCTAGTTAGCCTCATCATTCTTCTCCACTCCTTTTCCTTTTTGGTCTCGTTGATGATTATGTTCTTGTTTATCCTTTGTCTATTCATTCTCCTGCACCCCTATATTTCTACCATTGGCTTGCTCACTATCGCTCTTCTTCTTCTGATCAGCAAGTTCCCTGTCCAATCTCCTACATTGAATAATTTCGTGACCTTGTAGTCTAGAGTGATTGCAGTATTTAGGGACCCTTTCGTATTCAACCTTTTTCTCCTTACCCTGAAGGATATTAGCAACATTTCTGGACCCAACAAAGATATGGCTTAGTCTATACTTGGATAATCAATCTTAAAGTGAACTTTGGCCATACATGGTCTGGCATTTCCATTAGTAGCAATGTCCATGTACATTTGGGTTCCAATTGGGCTTAAGATTTATTTGATATGATGCCAGGTATGCAAGTGAAAGGGAAGTTTTGGCAAAAGAACCCAAACCAGAGCACGAGAGCTATCTCAATTAGGGGTGAATAACATCTATATCCAGGAGAGAATTTTTTTGGGCTTTATTTTGACCCAACCACTTTTGAAATTAAAATGAAGATAACACGAAAACCAGTTACCTAATCAACAATGGAGATTGGGATTGAGCTCCCATATCTTTTGAACTTCGTAGTTACATTAATAATAGGCATAAAAGACCTTATGCGAATCTAAAGTCATTTTCTTCACCTTCTTGATACTAAAACGTAGAATCCATAAGGATATATAAATGTCACAAGTCTCGACACCATCCAATGAAAAATCTCAGACCCAAGCTATATACAAATCATGAAAATTTCAAATTTCTACATTTAATTCTTGATTCCATTAGGACCAATCTCAAGAGTCTTCCACTCTACTCAAATCTCAACTAAACTGACCAAACGGACCGAACAACCTTTGCCCCATTGTACACCAACACCCTAAGAAGTAATCTACACCTATAAGCAACCGACTAGACCCTTACTCCTAGCACACTACATCTGTCACGAATAACAACTCGATTCATTCCATGATTCTCATATACCCATTGAGTGTAATACAACCCTTATCCAGAAATTTCCTTGAGTCGTTTTCGAACTCAACCTCTGCAAGTAATAACTAATTCACAAGTATAATTCAATCCTAAACCAATACAACACATAACTATGCAATCAACTTATCAATAGCAGACTCTCCCACTTCACTCGAAGCCATAGATCAAAACATACAATAACTCATAATGCCCATACTCTATTACTGCCATAATACCGTAGTGAGATTCAACTAAATCCTTTATAAGGTCATTTAACAGAAACCATCTAATATCTCAAATCATCTGAAAATCTCACATTCACCCTTCGAACATGCAAAACAACTCTTATAAGTGATCCAAACTGAAATTGTAACATATCTAGTTCACTAATAAAGAGAACTCGCAACAAAATAACATAGGGATCAAATAAATCTCAGGACACCCTGCATGAGACAACCCACCTGCCTTGCTTCAAATTGACATCTCTTTATACCCTTCCACAGTCGTAACTATTACGCAATCACTCAATCTTCCTGATTCTGAACTCATATCATGACATAAAAACCTACTTCAATCCACAACTAAACAACAAGATCCTTCAACACACCCATAACTCGACACTATACGTCAAATCAAGATAGAAATCAAGCACACAATAATCCTTTCTACATCTCAAGAAATCTCTTTTTGTAACATTCGACAATCTGAACACATCTCGTAGTTACATCATACCGATTCGCAAGACTTTACCAGACGCCTACTTATGACTTGTAAACCTATGAACCTAGAGCTCTGATACCAAGCTGTCACAACCCAAAATCCACTAGTTGTGATGGAACCAAACCCAACCCGCTAGGTAAGCCTACTAATAACTAACTAAAGTCCAATAATATTTAATAAGATAATTATACAAAAGAAATTATCTACATCTTTTTACATTTTCCAAGGACTAATAGTACAAATCATGAGCTTCTAAGAATAAAGTTTACAAAGTCGGTATAAGCTAAATACATCGTCTATTCAAAAGGTACATACATAGAGTTTTATAAATCTAAGGGTACCACGAACAAGAGGCAACATCAGGAATGCAGGTACATCTTCAACTCCAACTCCCGACAAAACAACAACATCATCAGTCAACATCTGCACGCAAGGTGCAGAAGTGTAGTATGAATACAACCGACCCTATGTAGTCAATAAGTAACAAACTTAACCTTAGGTTAAATGTAATGACGAGCTTGAACAAAGGTCGGGTCCAAAACCAATAGCCAACAACAGTCATAACAACATAAAGAAATTAAATAAAGAAATAGCTCGGAGATAAAATGCTCGGCTTTTCCATAGTTTTCGAAAATAGTTCCGCTTTTCAAGTATATCAGTGACAACCCAACTCTTTTACTGAAATCATCTAAAATATAAGTAAGTTTGAAAACTGTGAGTTTTCCCAAAAATCCTTTCAACAATAAAATGATGTTTCATTTTCTCTCTGAATAGCAAGTGCAAACTACCTCTCGATGGTCATATGTCAATATATGTGAGAAGTCATGAATGACGTGATACAATACAGTATATGGAAAAATACATCTCTATGCTTGTATTTCAAGTGCATGTCAAATGCGATGTGACTTAGTAATAAAACCATATGAGTACTCTCAGAGTATCAATTCACTCTGTCCTCCCAGCCACTATGTCCTCACAGTCAATCAATCCTCCCAATCACTCGGCACTCACACCAAGTAGGTACCTGCACTCACTAGGGGTATATACAGACTCCAGAGGGGCTTCTTCAGCCCAAGCTCTATAACATACCAATCATGGCATAAATCGATAAAACATGCTGAGGCATGCAGCCTGATCCTATATATATCCTCACCAACAGGCCATCGACCTCACTCAGACATCAATCTCTACAGTCTCTCGGGCTAGGGTTCTTCATTTGGATCTGATATCTAAAATTTGAACCGATCCGTTCAATTTCAAATTTTGAATTTCGGATTGGATAGGATTTCGAACTATATTTATTAAAATTTCGGATTTGGATTGGTATAATTTTAATACGATCTGATTTGATCCAATCCGATCCAGAATCTGATATTATTAGGGCATGTATAAATACTAAACTTTAATTTTGGATAGCTAGTATTTCTTTTATATTTTTCTCCAAATTAACTTTTGCATGGCCAATTATCCCGTCAGAAGCTACTATTACCTGCATGGATTCTCCAAAGAAAAACTTTGTTTCCATATGATAAATCCTCCTAAAATATTTGGCTTTTAAAAAATTTGTCCACATAGAAATTTTAAATTTAAAGGTCCACCATAGTTCAGATGCAAAAGTATTGCCAATTACATATAAAGGTCTTATATCAATTCCCCCTTCTTTAGTACGAAAGCATACATTTTTCCATAAAGCCCAATGATATTAGTGTTTTACATCCATTTTGCAAATACAAACAATTGGGTACAATGGAATGTCTTCTCTCAGACATAGATTCATCCACTAAGAAACAATTTTTCTCTGAGATCAGTTATCCAGAATCATTTTCATGCTTAATAAGAGTGGCCATAATGAGCTCAAGAGTATAAATCTTTCTTGATCAAAAGATAATCACATCATCAGAATATGATAAGTGATTTATTTTAGGGTCATCTATCTGCATGAAGAAGCCAGTGTATTTGGAATCTTGGTAAAGCCTGTTTAATATCCAAGAGATAATCTTAGTAGTAATTATAAACAAGTATGGTGGTATAACATCTTCTTCCTTGACACTTCTGTAGGATTTAAAAAAGCAGCCTTTTTTCGTAGACGATCCCGGTGTACTACATGTTAGAAAGAAGATTCCATATAGTATGAGTCCACTCTTCACCAAATCCCATTCTTTCTCATGATTGCACATATGAATTTCCACAAAAGTCCCTCATAAGCTATGTTTATATCCAATTTGATGGTAACATTGCCACCTTTATTTTATTTTTTATATCATGGATAATCTTTTAAAAATAAGATCATTTTTCGTAGTGGATTTGCTTCTGATAAAACCACTTTAGTTATGGGATATGATATTTTAATAATAAGCTTTGCAAGTCTCTTATTTAACACTATGAAGATGATCTTTTAAGAGACATTACAAAGGCTGATTGGTCAAAATTCAGAGAATGATTTAGGGGCTTCAACCATTGCAATTGGAACCAATCAAGTGTTACTGAATAATTTAGGTATTTGCTCACCATTAGATATAGCCTTGACATAATATCTCGTCCAGCAATGTCCCAAGCTTGCTGCAAAAAGCATCCAGTGAAATCATCAAGTCCTGGAGAGCTATTAGGGTCGATATCAAATATAGCCTTCTTGACTTCTTCTAAAGTAGGTTCAGGCAATAACATAGAGTTCTTATCAATTGTGATCATATTAGGGATGCAATCCAAGATTTGGATATCCATCATAACATTGTCCTTGCTAAAAAGCTTTTGATAAAAGTCAATTGATGTAGATGCTATCAGATTTTCATTATACAACCATTTATCATCAACCATAATTGTGTTGATTTACACAAATTTTCTTCTACCTCTCATAATATTGTAGAATTATTTGGTATTTTCGTCCCCTTCCAACTGCCATTTTAAGTGAGCTTTTTGCCTCCAAAAAGAATCCACCATTTTATTATGAATCACTGCTTCCGCTTTAGTCTTGTACAGTCTCATTCTGCCTTCATGATTCCTACATTTCATATTTGTTCCTCATAAAGTGTCACCATATCTTCCATTTGATGGTCCTTCAAGAAGATATCACCAATCTTAGATTTAGACCAGTCACTGAGAGCTTGCTAGTCTTCTTCATTTTCTTGTGGACTTCCCAAAATATATTCTCGTTAATATCTCCTCTCATTATTTCTTAACAAGATTATAAAAGTCAGCTTGCTCCACCCAAAAGTTTAAAAATTTAAAATATTTGATATAATTTTTCTCTTCGGAGTAAAACTTAATAAGTGTAGGGCAATGTGAAGATGCTGGATAGTAGAGCTGCATAAGAGTCCTTCCCATTCTTCATTTGCCAACAATCTGTCAAGCATTTTTCAAGCATTTTTCATATGGTATCCTATTCTTTTCTTTCATTGCACTAGGTAATATTGTTCACAGAGTATCCCAAAATAGAGACGCTCCTAAATTATGGGAAGAGGTGTCACCGGTACCCGTAAAGTTTGGAAAAAAATTCTATGTACGCATGTATATGTCATTAGAAAATAGTAATATACTAGTGGTGGACACCTTATATACAAAGTAGATTTTGGTTAAATAAAAAAAATACACCTACAATCTTTAAATCCTGAGTCCGCCTCTGTCCCAAAACATATGATTGGCCTCATAGTATATGATTGCTTGAATAGGTGGTATATTTTTCTCCTCGGCCTGATTCTCTTCTGCCTCAGTCAGGTTAACAAACATGTTTTAGATTTGGGTTTGACTCCCTTCCACTTTTTCTCTGCCACCATTTTTTCTTCTTTAATCTTCCGCTTTAATCATGATCCTCTGCTTCATTATTCTTCCTTCCCACTTTAATTTTCTTACTCGTGATTGTTTCCCAAGTTCCTCAAATAAAAGAACTTGTAAATCCTCTAGATTCTTGGTCAAAAGGAATTTTGTCTCTCTCTTCTATCAATTCTCATGTCTGGTAGTTTCATATTGATTTTCGATTGTGGAGCATTTTTCTGATGGTTGACTGCTAGCATTTGTTAGGCACCAGGGGATTATGGACTTTTCTTTGTCTTGTCCCTTACTTTGGATGATTCAGTGATGTTATTGATTACTTTCACTAATTGGAAGGATTTGTCAATTCCAAAAATAGCTCCTGCAGGTATGTATATTTTCTAAGGGGGTTCACTCCTACCTCTTTTGTTTTTGACCGCAACCCTAATATTCATCACAGTTTCTCTTCCTCTGCTAAATTTAACATTTGTCTGTTTCTGCGAGGATTGCTTTTCTTTTGTCACTGGAATATCAGCAATTTGAGAGTTTGTGGATGCATTCTAGTTAGCCTCATCATTCTTCTTCACTCCTTTTCCTTTTCTGGTCTCGTTGATAATTTCGTTCGTGTTTATTCTTTGTTTGTTAATTCTCCTGCACCCCTATATTTCTACCATTTGGCTTGCTAATTATCGCTCTTATCCTTCTTATTAGCAAATTCCCTTTCCTATCTCCTACATTGACTAATTTCATGACCTTGCAGTCTAGAGTGATTGCAGTATTTAGGGACCCCTTCGTATTCAACCTTTTTCGCATTACTCTGAAGGATATTAGCAATATTTCTGGACCCAACAAAGAAATGGCTTAGTCTATACTTGGATAATCAATCTCAATGTGAACTTTGGCCATACTTGGTCTGGTCTTTCCATTAGTAGCAATGTCCATGTACATTGGGGTTCCAATTGGGCACAAGATATATTTTATATAGTGCCAGGTATGCAAGTGAAAGGGAAGTTTTGGCAAAAGAACCCAAACCGGAGCACGAGAGCTATCTTTTTTTTACCCAACCATTTTTGAAATTAAAATGAAGATAACTTGAAAACTAGTGACCTAATCAACAATGGAGATTGGGATTAAGCTCCCATATCTTTTGAACTTCGTAGTTACATTAATAATAGGCATAATAGACCTTATGCGAATCGAAAGCCATTTTCTTCACCTTCTTGATATTGAAATGTAGAATCCATAAGGATATAGAACGCCATAAGTCTCGACACCATCCAATGAAAAATCTCAGACCCTAGCTATATACAAATCATGAAAATTTCCAATTGCTACATTTAAATCTTGAATCCATTAGGACCATTCTCAAGAGTCTTCCACTCTACTCAAATCTCAACCAAACGGACCAAACAACCTGTGTCCCATTGTACACCAACACCCTAAGAAGTAATCCACACCTCTAATCAACCGAGTAGACCCTTACTCCTAGCACACTACATCCGTCACGAATAACAACTGGATTCATTCCATGATTCCCATATACACATTGAGTGTAATACAACCCTTATCCAGAAATTTCCTTGAGTCATTTTCGAACGCAACCTCTGCAAGTAATAACTGTTTCATAAGTGTACTTCAAGCCGAAACCAATACAATATATAATCGTGCAATCAACTTATCAATAGTAGACTCCCCCACTTCGCTCAAAGACAGATCAAAACACACAATAATTTACAATATCCATACTCTATTACTGCCATAATACCGTAGTGAGATTCAACTAAATCCTTCATAAGCTCATTTAACACAAACCATCTAATATCTCAAATCATCTG
The DNA here is from genome assembly GCA_026770625.1 of Nicotiana glauca. Taxonomy (NCBI): domain Eukaryota; kingdom Viridiplantae; phylum Streptophyta; class Magnoliopsida; order Solanales; family Solanaceae; genus Nicotiana; species Nicotiana glauca. The sequence goes on from MU715277.1 coordinate 321,065, forward strand.
CAAATCTCGCATTCTCCCTTATAACAGTCAAGCCAACTCTCATAAGCGATCCACATTGAAATTGCAACCTATCTAGTTCACTAGTAAAGAGAACTCGTTACAAAATAACGTAGGGATCACACAAACCTCAGGACAACCTGCATGAGATAAACCACTTACTTTGCCTCAAACTGACATCTCTATATACCCTTCCACATTCATAAATATTACGCAATCACTTAATCTTCTTGATTCTGAACGCATATCATGAAATGAAAACTTACTTCAATCCACAACTAAACAACAAAAAAGATCCTTCAACACACCCATAACTCGAGACTATACGTCAAATCAAGATAGAAATCAAACACCCAATAATCATTTCTACATCTCAAGCAAACTCTTGCCGTCACATTCGAACAATCTGAACACATTTTGTAGTCCCATCATACCAATTCGCAAGACTCTACTAGACTCTTGCGCATGACTTGTAAACCTATGAACCTACAGCTCTGATATTAATTTGTCACATACCGAAAATCCAATAGTTGTGATGGCACCAAACCCAACCCGTTGGGTAAGCCTACTAATAACTAACCAAAATCCAATAATATTAAATAAGATAATTATACAAAAGAAATTATCTGAGTCTTATACATTTTCCAATGACTAATAGTGCAAATCATGAGCTTCTAAGAATAGAGTTTACAAAGCCGGTATGAAATAAATATATCGTCTTTTCAAAAGGTACATAAATAGACTTTTATAAATCTAAGGCTACCATGAATAAGAGGCAGCTACATCAGGAACGCAGGTACATCTTCAACTCCAGCTCCCGACGAACACAGCAACATCATCCGTCAACATCTACACACAAGGCGCAAAAGTGTAGTATCAATACAACTGACCCTGTGTGTTAGTACGTGATTTTTTTTCTATGTGAATTACTCCCATAAAATACAAGAAAAATAATTTTTTCTATTTTTTTTATAATTTTATAGGATTTTGTGAAAATTTGTGCTAATTATTTATATTTTTTTGTGCATGTTTATTTTTATTAAAAATAATAAAAAATCCAGAAAATACCATGCATCAGATTTAGGTTTGATTTTAAATTTTTGGAATTAATTAGTAATTATTTTTTTTATTAAAATTGAAAATCACAAAATAGCTCATTTTACACCTTCCAATTTTAGTATATTCATTTTTCCTTTTAATTTAGGACTAAGTAATTTTATAATTATTGTGACTAGGCAATTAGTTTAATTTTATAAATTAGATTCATTTAGGAGTTGATTTTAGGATTTTATTAATTAAATAAAGAAAAAGAAAAAAAAAAGAAAAAAAGGGGAAAATGAAAAAAAAAATGGTTGTTTTTTAAACCAATTGGGCCAACTGCTAAGCCCAAATCCCACCATAATAACCCAATTCCGCCAAGACACTCACCAGCCCAGCGGATTAGACCCGACCCGTCCCCAAATATACATAGACAATACAGAACCCTGAATTCCCAAGACTCAAACGGCGCAGCTACTGTTCAATTTTGTCTCTCGACCAAACCAAGCCCCAATCCAGTCTAAATTTAGGCGAGTGAATCTAAACTCGCACCACACGTCTCTCCCTTCTCTCCTCCTACCATAGGTGTAATGGTTTCTGACACCAAAGATTCCCCTCCCCCTCAGTCGCCTAAATTCGAGATATAGCATGCGATTGGAAGATTCTCGAGAACGATCGCTGGATGAGTGTGAGACATTGGATTGATTTCACTCAATCCAAGCCGCACATTCATCAGGTGTTCATTTTCAAAAGGGACCTGATCGGATTTTGAGATGGAGAATTTTGGGGTAAAAAAATTTGGGAGGAAAGGTTTAAGGATTTTTTTGGCTTCTCATTTTTCTTCTCTGAAAGATTTTTTTTAAAATTCAAAAAATACCTAAATATTTAGAGGGTTCAATCTAACTTTGGGTTCCAAAAGATAGAAATCAACTGAGGTCTATTGAATATTCGTGAGGTTCGAGTTCGTCTATTTCGTTTCTACTGTTGTCCTACTGATTTGCTGTTGAACCTCTGTCATGACCCCAACCCCGCACTGGTCGTGATGGCGCATCTCGTGAAAATAAGGCTAGCCAACTAACCCAACTCGTCTCTTTCAAAATAGTTAAACATGAATGAACAGCAAAAATATGACTTAATAATATTAATTAACGAAATTACAACCCAACACAGCTCTAATCGGGGTGTCACAAGTCACAAGCATCTATCAGAAAGTAAATCCACTACAAGGTCTATTATATACAAAATCGAAATAACGAACAAAGAAAGAGGAAAAATGGTGTTGCACATGCTAGCAATCACCTCATTAACTCATATAACTCTGCCTCTGATCGGCTCAAATCCACTACAGGGTGAATAGATACCTGCATCTGCACACGAGGTGCAGGGAGTAAAGTGAGTACTCCAACTCAGTGAGTAATAAAGGTAAATAACAACTGAGCAGTAAGAAATCATGTAAAGCAACCAACATGCTGTATAGAAGCAGGGTACAATCCTTTGAGAAAACAGTGAAGCTGTGAAATCTTTGGAAATATCTTGGCTCAATTTAAATCTCTTTTGAAAATGATCTTTTTATCAGTTACGAAAACGATTTCAAAAACGGTTAGTGCTGATAAGCACAGAAAAATGTGCCCCTCAAATCGGCCTCCACGCGCGTCGAATCTACCCAAAATCAGAGCGAATACTTCACAATAGGCTAAGGGAACATAACCCAATCGAAAAGAATCGAAAATCACGAAATTTGCAAAACCCAAGCCCCTGGCCCACTTCTCGAAAATTAGAAAATTTAACATCAACAGATTCCTTATCTCCTCACGAGTTCGTACATACCAAAAGTTCTCAAATCTCCATTTACTGCTAATGGAATTACCTGTTAATATTTCTCTCCTTATCTCTAATATTTACATGCCTATTCAATCCTCTACATTTGATAAAATATATTGGGGACTTACGCCAATTGGATTATTCTCAGTCAAATCTATGTATAACTCTTTTACAACTACCACACCTCCTATGACGGATACTCCTCCACCTAATTACAGCTGGACACGTACCATTAAAAGTTACATGCCTAACTTAATCACGTTGAAGGAATTGATCACCTCCACCAGTATGCCAATTCAACCATAACTAACCAATAAAACTCCTTCTGACCTATCCTTAATTTGTCTTAGAAATAATAATAACTCCATTCAAAACATAACGAAATCAATATGCACTCATCCCGAGTGGCCTTGTATCACGAGACCATGTAGTCTCAAATCCCACAAACCATCTCATAACCACCTTGTGCACATGCTCACACCCTCAACTGATATACCCATTCCGATATTTCCTCTACGAATCCGAAGTTTTTTTCTCTCATTCATCCAAATACTACACTGCAAGCCAAAAAAATCATAGAACATTCCAAAAATGCCATATTTCATCTGGCTAGTTTGCCATGGCCGGATTCCAACAGCAACATATCTACAAAAGCTAGGGATTATTACTTCAAATATTTGTGCAGTGTGCCACTCACATCCTGAAACTTTACAACAAATATTTGTTGACTATATCCCTGCTAGATATTTGTGGCATAAACTTCACATTTACACACAAGGTGTAAATCTATTTCAATATAGTAGTAATCCTATTATGTGTGTTAAGGAATTTATACATCAACCATTACAACATACTGCTTATAACGTTCAAAATACTACCCTTATCCCTTTTGCATTATGGGAACTGTGGCTCGCACGAAATCAAACCACTATGGACCATAAGCCATGTTGTTTAAATGTTCAAACTGTTGTTAATAAAGCTGCTGAATTCTACCATCTCACAAAACACAAAACAAAGGATAACCTAATCTCCTTATATGTGAAATGGCACCCTCCAGCTCCCCATATATATAAACTCAACATAGATGGTAGTTGTACACCAAATAACTCTAAGTATGGAATAGGAGGGGTCTTTAGGAATACAAATGGAGGATGGATCCTGGGTTACGCAGGGAATTCAGCATCAGGAGCAGCTGTTCAACTGGAACTCCTTGCATTGCTCAAAGGACTGATGATTGCTGTACAAAAGAAGTTTCAGCCTTTGATTATTGAAACTGATGCACAGACCATCATTGGTATGTTTAATTCCAACACCATGCAATATACTACTATTATTAACGATTACAGGTTGCTACTTCTACAACTGGATAGCCCACCCCTTTGGAGCATCTACAGGGAACAAAACAGTGTGGCAGATCTGCTAGCCAAATATGGAGCCATGCATGCACGAGGAACTTGTGTACTATTTGAAGAACCACCACTTTTTGTGCAATCAGTGTATCACCAAGATCAAGAAGGAATACTACGGAAAAGGATGATGAAGACTACTTCTAATATATGTAATAGTACTAGTTTAGCTAAGGATATTGGCATTAGTCTAGGTAGTACTGTATCTAGTAGCTATATTACTAGTCTGTTTGGTTCTCCTTTTGGAATAGCTAATAGACTCCTTACTGGAGCCTTGGATAATAGTTTTGTAAATCTGATGCCTATAATGCATCACCTGGACAGTTCTATAACAGCTTGATTTTCGATATATATATATATATATATATATATATATATATATATATATATATATATATATATATATATATATATATAT
>MU715277.1:327901-341770 GCA_026770625.1 Nicotiana glauca
GCCACCCCACCCCCTTCATCTTCTTCCTATTCCTTCAAACCAGCGCACCCATCTCTCACCGAAAAATTACTCTCCGAGCTCCGGAGGTTATAGGCAGTGGAATTATGCTTTGGATTATAATTTCAGGTTTGTTTCTTCAGGCAATTCTTCTCATCAGTAGCAAAAGTTGACTATCTAACCCTTAGGCATGGGTTCATGATGGTAAGTCGCTTTAATTTGCAATACAAAAATATTGCAATAATATATAGCATTTCAAATTTTCAGAATGAGATCCCATTCTTCCCTCTTCAGCCCCACCCATACTTGCGTCTATGTAATTACATTAATCCAGAATCCAGTTCAGTACTAAATTAACTTTGGTCCAAACCAGACACATATAACTCCACAAAATCAAGAAAATTTTGATTTCCAGATATACATCAACAGAGCAGTTGAAAAAGACTTCAAATTTGTTGTGGAAATAAGGCGTACATCTTCTTAATTTCTCTTTGTTTCTGTTCTCTCTAAAACACACACAGTTCAAAGGCAACAAAAGAAATGCGGAGGGACGATTTGTACATATCGGTGCCGAGTTTCTTCCGGTGTCCGATTTTTCTCGACGTGATGAAATTGCCGGTGAGTTTATGTACCGGCGTCACCTACGACCGGAGTAGCTCTGGAGGTTATAGGCCGGAGTATGTCGGAGGGGGTGGATTATTGGCGGAAGGAAGAAGTTTGGTGAAGATGGAATATTTTGGAAAGAAGTGAAATTAATGTGTGGAAATTAAAATATAATGGGATCCACATAAAATAAAGTTAAATTTAAAAGAAAAAAGAAAAAAACTTTAATTTTGAGGGTTTCACGCGCTTAGAATGAAGTGTAAAGTAGACACTTTGCCATGTCAGCTTGAAGGGTTTGCGTGGTCGCACTTTAGTGGAGAAGAAGTGTCTAAATGGTAAAGAGTTTAGTTGAGGTGTCTGACTGACCGTTGAGGACAACTTGAAGGGGTCATTTATGTATTTCGCCTTTTTTAATGTATTTAATTAATATATTAAATATTTAAAAGAGGGTGAATGGGAAATGGAGGGAAATAAAAAATTTTGAGTGAAATTTTAAGTTTCCCCTTGGTAAATGAGCATTGTCCTATATTGGAAGAGGAAGAGGTTTTCTATGGGTATATAAGCAATTGCTCTTCTTCTAGCTCTTAAAGAGTTGAGAAGAAAGCAAGCCTCGTGCCGTCGCCGTCGCTGTCGTCGCTCGCTCGGCTTCGGCTTCGGCTTCGGATTCAGTTGATTGATTAACTTTTTGGACCAAATTTATTTGTTAATAGTAAAATATTAACAGAAACGTTATTTATTTGTTAATAGTAAAATATTAACAGAAACAAAATAAGCCCGTTCGAACCAATTATGCATTAATACACGAATTTAATTTCTATACACTATAAAGTTTTTGTTGGGTTTTTTAATGTATTTAATTAATATATTAAATACTTAAAAGAGCGTGAATGGGAAAGGGAGGGAAATAAAAAATTTTGAGTGAAATTTTAAGTTTCCTCCTTGGTAAATGGGCATTGTCCCATATTGGAAGAGGAAGAGGTTTTTTATGGGTATATAAGCAATTGCTCTTCTCTAGCTCTTAAAGAGTTGAGAAGAAAGCAAGCCTCGCGTCGTCGCCGTTGTTGTCGCTCGCTCGACTTCAACTTCGGCTTCGGCTTCGGCTTCGGCTTCGGCTTCGGTCAAATGATTGATTGATTAACTTTTTGGACCAAATTTATTTGTTAATAGTAAAATATTAACAGAAATATTATTAAATATTTGTTTTAATAACAAAATATTAATATTAAATTCAATCCATTTTTTTGTTTTGGTAACAGAAAAGTAACTACCCTCTTCAATTTTTCATCTTTATTTTCCCTCTTTATTGTTGAGTAAATGGACATTTATGTAATGGCATTTATGCTGTAGCCGTTTTGCAGAAATAGCCATTCTGAAGAGTTGCACCTCTTCAGATTTCAGCCCAGCTTTTGTCTATAAATACAACACTATTCTGCTCAGAATTTAACTACGAATTTTCTAAGTTTCTCCTCCTTTCTTCTGCATATTTTAACTTCAAAGAAAGTAATAGTAAGTGTGATTTGCTACTGAATTTTGTGTTCGCCGAAACACTGGGGTTTGAAGTAGCACTACACCAGTGTGTAATTCGTTCTATCCGGGGAGGAAATAATTCATAACCTTGGGTACTAGGAGGGGATTAAATTTTCTAAGGAAACACTGTGAATTCAGTGGGCTCGAATTGATTTTCTGTCATTTTTGTTTATGTTTATTTTTGTTTATATTTATTTATATTTTCATAATTATTTTACAAATACAGTATATCAACAAGCTTAAGGAATTTAATATATTCTCTATATTTGTACTTACTGTTTCTGAAGAGTAAAACCTGTGTGGTTTTGTACTCTATTAAAATCTACGTAATTTTAATGTTTGTGTCATTCTTTTACAGAAATGACTAATGAGAATGAGAATCAAGTTGTTCCAATGGTGACTGACAGTGCCTCAACAACCCGAACGACACCGGCAGCATTGGCACCGGCGGAGAAACCCGAAAAAATTTTCGGGACTGATTTCAAGCGCTGGCAGCAAAAGATATTTTTCTATTTGACTACTCTAAGTCTCCAGAAGTTCATCAAGAAAGATGTTCCTGTGTTGTCCGATGAAACTCCAGAAACTGAACGCTTTCTAGTAATTGAGGCGTGGAAGCATTTAGATTTTTTGTGCAAGAATTATATTCTAAGCGGGCTGGAGGATGCTCTGTATAATGTCTACAGCGGCGTAGAAATGTCAAAGGAACTGTGGACTGCACTTGAAAAGAAATACAAAATCGAAGATGCCGGGTTGAAAAAGTTTGTTGCTGCAAAGTTTTTGGACTACAAAATGGTAGATATCAAGTCTGTTATTACCCAAGTCTAGGAATTGCAAGTGATTATTCACGATCTCCTTGCTGAAGGTATAAATCAAATTAATATTGATGTTGAAAGTAGTAATCTTAGTATTTTTACTAGAAAAATTTTTATTGAAGGTCTTGTTATCAATGAAGCATTCCAAGTAGAAGCAATGATTGAGAAGTTACCTCTTTTGTGGAAGAACTTCAAAAACTACTTGAAACACAAACGCAAGGAGATGTCCCTTGAAGATCTCATTGTTCGGTTGAGAATCGAAGAGGACAACAAAGCTGTTGAAAAGAGAGGTCGTGGGAACTCAACAATAATGGGAGCAAATATTGTTGAAGAGGAAAAAAGAGGAAGAAGGCTTCTGGACCAAAATACAACCCAAGCAAGAAGCGGTTCAGTAGAAACTGCTACAACTGTGGAAAAACCGGACACAAATCTACGGAGTGTCATGCTCCGAAGAAAGACAAGAAGAAGAGTCAAGCAAACATGGTTGAAAAACATGATGATGTTGATGACTTATGTGTCATGCTTTCCGAATGCAACTTGGTGGGCAATCCTAAAGAGTGGTGGATTGATTCTGGAGCCACTCGCCATATTTGTGCTGTTAGAGAAGCTTTTGCTACTTATACTCATGTTGGACCCGATGAGACGATTTCTATGGAAAATGCTTAAAAGGCCAAGATTGAAGGATGTGGGAAGATATTTTTCAAAATGACTTCCGGCCAAGTGGTGACTTTGAACAACGTCCTTCATGTTTCTGAAATTAGGAAGAATTTAGTCTCTACTGAACTTCTTCTTAAGAATGATTTTAAATGTGTTTTTGTTTCCGATAAGGTAGTAATAAGTAAGAATGAAATATTTGTAAGAAAAGGTTACCTCACTGAGAGCCTTTTCAAAATGCAATGATTGTTGAAAATAATAATAAAATTTCAGCTTCGTCTTACTTACTTGAGTCAAATGAATTATGTTATATACGTTTGGGTCATCTCAATTATAAAACCTTGCATAAAATGATTAATTTAGAAGTATTGCCTAAGTTTGAATGTGACAAATCAAAATATCAAGCATGTGTAGAATCTAAGTATGTTAAACATCCTTATAAGTCGGTTGAAAGGAATTCAAATCTTTTAGACTTAATTCACACAAATATTTATGACATGAAGTCAATACCATCTCGCGGTGGAAAGAAATATTTCATAACTTTTATTGACGATAGTACTCGTATTTCTATGTTTACTTACTTAATAGTAAAGATGAAGCAATAGACGCATTCAAGCAATAAAAAAATGAAGTTGAAACACAACTTAACAAGAAAATCAAAATGATAAGAAGTGATAGGGGTAGTGAATATGAATCCTTTTGAACAAATATGTTTAAAATATGGAATTATTCATCAAACAACGGCCCCTTACATGCCCCAATCCAATGGGATTGCAGAAAGAAAGAATCGTTCATTAAAGGAGATGATGAACGCATTATTGATAAGTTCTAGTTTGCCACAGAACTTGTAAGGGGAAGCCGTTCTTACGGCTGGCCGAATACTAAATCGAGTATCCCATAGCAAAACACAATCCATTCCATATGAAAAATGGAAAGGAAGGAAGCCCAACTTGAATTATTTTAAAGTGTGGGGGTGTTTGAAAAAAGTGCAAGTCCCTAAACCCAAAAGGAAAAAAATAGGACCGAAAACCGTTGATTGTGTTTTCATAGGATATGCGACTAATAGTAAAGCATTTCGATTTCTGGTTCATAAATTAAAAAATCACGACATTCATAATAATAATGTTATAAAATCATATAATGCTGAGTTCTTTGAAAATATATAACCGTATAAAAAGGAATGTGAGTCGATTGGTGAAGGATCTAAACGACCTCGGGAAGAAACAAAAGAAAGTGCACTTAACCAGGAGGATCCAAGACGTAGTAAACTTCAAAGAACGTCTACTTCATTTGGACCAGATTTTGTGACTTTCTTATTAGAAAATGAGCCTCAAACATTTAAAGAAGCTATGTCTTTTTCGGAATCATTGTTATGGAAAAAGGCAGTCAATAGTGAAATAGAATCCATATTGAATAATCATACATGGAAATTGGTTGATCTTCCTCCTGGAAATAAACTGTTGGGTTCTAAATGGATCTTTAACAGAAAAATGAAAGATGATGGCACTATTGACAAATATAAGGCAAGACTTGTGGTCAAAGGGTATATACAACAAGAAGGTCTTGATTATTTTGATACATACTCTCCAGTTACAAGAATTACATCCATACGAACGTTAGTAGCGTTAGCTGCAGTTTATGGTCTTGAAATTCATCAAATGGATGTTAAGATGGCCTTCTTAAATGGAGGTTGGAGGAAAAAATCTACATGGAACAACCAAAAGGGTTTGTGGTTACAGGTAAAGAAAAGAAGGTCTGTAGACTTGTTAAGTCCCTTTACGGACTAAACAAGCACCCAAATAATGGCATGCGAAATTTGACCAAACAATGTTGTCAAATGGGTTTAAGATAAATAAATGTAATAAATGTGTGTACATTAAAAATGTTCTAAATCACATAGTCATTGTTTTCTTATATGTGGATGATATGCCCATAATGAGTAATGACATTGCCAATATAAATGCTACTAAGTGTATGCTAACTAGCAAGTTTTATATGAAAGACTTGGGAGTTGCTGATTTAATTCTAGGAATTAAGATCCATGAGACTTTTCAAGGTCTGACATTGTCACAATCTCATTATATTAAGACAGTACTTGAAAAATTCAAGCACTTGGGCTTTAAAGTTGCAAAAACTCCAATTGACGTGAATCTTGCATTAGCAAAGAACAAAGGCCAAAGCATATCACAATTGGATTATGCTCGTGTGTTGGGTTGCTTAATGTACACCATGAATCGTACACGACCAGATATAACTTGTGTTATAAGTAAATTGAGTCGATATACTAGCAATCCAGGTCAATCTCATTGGATGGTCATGAAACGAGTTTTGGGGTACTTAGTACATACCCAGGACTTTGCTTTGCACTACAGTAAATATCCTGCAGTCATTGAGGGATACTGTGATGCAAATTGGATCATCGGATCAACTGATTCCAAGCCCATAAGTGGATATGTATTTACTATTGGTGGAGGAGAGGTATCTTGGAAGTCGTCCAAACAAACTTGTATTTCCCGTTCTACAATGGAGGCTGAGTTCATAACCTTGGATAAAGCCGGTGAAGAAGCTGAATGACTCCGAAATGTCTTGGAAAATATTCTATTTTGGCCCAAACCCTTGCCACCAATATGCATACATTGTGATAGTCAAGCGGCAATTGGAAGGGCTGAGAGCGTTATGTATAACGGTAATTCTTGTCATATACGACGAAGACATAAAACCGTTAGACAATTACTCTCTAGAAGAATTATCACGATTGACTATGTAAAGTCAAGTGATAATGAGTCAAATCCATATACAAAAGGTCTAACTAGAGAAGTAGTTGAGAAATCATCAAGGGGAATGAGACTGTGGCCGAGAACAAGTCATAGTGATGGTAACTCTATCTAGAAGACTGGAGATCCCAAGATCTAGGTTCAAGGAGATCAAACAAAGTCATTAATGACGATTCAACATTGTCAAATAAGTTTTTGGTCCATTCTCGTATAAGACAATGTTCAGTACCAAGGATAAAACATTAAGGCCTTTTAATGATTTCTAAATTTGATACGGAGTATATCAAATAGTGTATCTACGGGATGACACGTTTAGGAATTACCTATGTAAGTGTGAAGTGTTAGCCGCTTCAAGGAGAATTTTGTAAGGCCAGTTCTCTACGCACTTATGAAACCAGGCGGCGTTCATGGCTGAAATGAACACAACAATGAGAACCAAAGATGGTTAAGGGTTGGTTGTGTGACTTGTGGTTGTTTAGGTATACAACAAAATTCGACAGTTCAAAGATATCAAATCTACCAATTGATCGAGTATATCCGACATAAGTTCACTACGAAAAGTTCAAAGGGAAACCTACTTATCCAGATGCAATTAATCCTTACTTGTGAATCACACAGTTTTTCATGCATACTTTCGTGATATAGCCATTCTCCATTCATGTGGGGGATTGTTGGTTTTTTAATGTATTTAATTAATATATTAAATACTTAAAAGAGGATGAATGAGAAATGGAGGGAAATAAAAAATTTTGAGTAAAATTTTAAGTTTCCCCCTTGGTAAATGGGCTTTGTCCCATATTGGAAGAGGAAGAGGTTTTTTTATGGGGTATATAAGCAATTGCTCTTCTTCTAGCTCTTAAAGAGTTGAGAAGAAAGCAAGCCTCGCGTTGTCGTCGTCGTCGTCGTTGTCGCTCGCTCGGTTCGGCTTCGGATTCAGATTCAGATTCGGATTTGGATTTGGTCAAATGATCGATTGATTGATTAACCTTTTGGACCAAATGTTATTAAATATTTATTTTAATAACAAAATATTAATATTAAATCCAATCCATTTTTTTGTTTTGGTAACTGAAATGTAACTACCCACTTCAATATTTCCTCTTTATTGTTGAGTAAATAGCCATTTATGTAATAACATTTATGTTGTGGCCGTTTTGCAGAAACAGCCATTCTGAATGCATCTCTTCAGATTTCAGCCCAACTTTTGGCTATAAATACAACACTATTCTGCTCAGAATTTAACTACGAATTTTCTGAATTTCTCCTCCTTTCTTCTACATATTTTAACTTCACAGAAAACAATAGTAAGTGTGATTTGCTACTGAACTTTGTGTTCGCTGAAACACTGGGGTTTGAAGTACCACTACACTAGTGTGTAATTCGTTCTATCCTGTGAGGAAATAATCCATAACCTTGGGTACTAGAAGGGGGATTAAATTCTTTAAGGAAACACTGTGAATTCAGTGGGCTCGAATTGGTTTTATGTCATTTCTGTTTATGTTCATTTCTGTTTATATTTATTTATATTTTCAGAACTATTTTACAAATACAGTATACTAATAGTTTTTACATTACCAAATCAATGATCTACAATCATAGGTAACTGTTTCGTAGTACGCCTAATATAGTAATATAGTGATGTTGCACATTTTTAAAGGAAGAATAAGGAAATTAAATGAAATCAGCATACCTAGAGCTTGTCTTTTCTGGAAAGAAATTGTATTATAAGCATACGATGGGACGAATTTCGTATTATCCAATTCATCTTCTTCATCTCCTACATCCTCTGCATCAGATGATCCATTAGAACTCGGATGAAAATCTTGGTTGCAGGCTACTTGAGTTGCTGGAGAATTCTCAACCTTAGCCCAATCATACGAGTCTATGGTTGCGCAGACATGCCACTTTGCAGCAAGGCTCGTCACAGCTTGTGCCTTGTGTGTAATTCTGGTTGCGCTTCGCAATAGTATCATCAGCCCAGCTAGAAGGCTGACAGAACACAGCTGCATATTATCACTATATAATTAGTTCCACAAATGGACAAAGGCGATCATATTCAGAATCTAGAGTCAGGGAGTTCAAAATAAATGTGATCTTATTGTATGCATACATTTTCAATCTTTTTTTCACATATACACATAGTTCGAAAACCTGAAATATCAACATTTTATTTACTGCATCACATCTGCAAAAGGTAGATTTTCTCGAGCAATTTCTGAGGGAAATAGGAAGCGATAACAAATAAGAATGCCAAAATGAGATTATGAGAATCCATACCGCAAGTTCACCACTTTTATAGATATGAAGATCTGCATTTGGTCGCGTAGTCATGAGAAGAGAGGCAAATAGACTTGCTGTGATGAATATCAATGCCCACAAGATGAACACGCGGTACCTATGGCTAATAATTCTCAAGTGCCTCCTGATTCTGAGGTGCTCTCTCAACACTGATTCAACATCAGAATCCACATGGAAGAGTACCTGAGCAAAATCTTGTAGTCGGAGAATCTGAAGATAACAGATCAAACGGAAAAGAACACACACTAGGAAGAACACCACAGTCCTGTAAAGCCAGGAGGTGAGCTCCAGAATGCACGCGATGATATTACTCATAACGACATTGCCCAAGAAGGGGAATCGAGTTCCACCTGAGCTGTACCACCAAATCTTGTATGTGATTTCAGCAGCAAAACATGGCATGACAAAAATGAATAGGATCTTCATTGACCTCTGCATGTTGAGAAGAAAATATAAGTGCATCATATTTGCTCAATGCACAATAAGTAATTGCTGCAAATGAGCCAACAAGAATCAACATATCACATTAGTAACTAATTTGAACAAATCTGAAATGGCTGAACCTCATCAATTCAGGTTATCTCCTGACAGAAATTAAACGACTCAAATTATTTGACTTAGTTTATATTGGGCGTGGGAACAAAGTCCCACATTGGTAGATGAAAAAATTAGAGAGTTTTTACATATAAGGTGTAGGGATCTCTTAATGGTATGAGGCCTTTTGGGAAAAACCGTGCAGACTTGGCCTAAAGCGGACAATATCACACAATGTTAACAGTATCTTTAGGCCGTTTTAGCCCAACAACTGATATCAGAGCCCAAGTTTAGCGGGACGAGTATGGCGTTGACAGAGTGATGGTGTTAGACTCGGTTTGGAGACGCGCACACAAAAAGAAGCTAATTGCGGGGTTCAGTTGCCATAAATACTCTAACAATGTGGGTGGCACACAGTGAGTCTCGGAAAAAGACCCCTGAATCGTGGTAGTGAATCATGTAGAACTTAGTTCAAGGGGGAGATTATTGTGTTTGCGAACAAAAGTCCTACGTTAGTAGCTGAAAAGATTGGAAGCTTACATATATGTTGTAGGGATCTTTTAATGGTGTTAGCCCTTTTGGGGAAGTCGTGCAGGCTTGACCCAAAGCAGACAATATCACATCATGTTAATAGTATCTTTGGGCTGCTTTAGCTCAACGATTTATCAGTCATAGAGTGAATACTTATGTGAATACATTTTTGATTCACACAACAAAGATGACTAGCGTCGCTCAATGAATTTATAATTTCAGTGAAACAAAATGATAGTCAAATATGTAGAATGAAGCCATGCTTTTGACTGATAACAAATCAAGAAAGAAAAAAACAAACGTACATTAAGCTGTTGTGTGTAGCAATTTCTGACGGTCTCGCTCTCACCACAAAGCTTGTCAAGGAACAAGAACCTTCGAAGTCCATATTTCTTGTTAAACCTAGAAAGACAGATGAATGACAGAGCAGCCACGCTGCTGAGAGACAACTGAACAACACTGTCGTACGGCCTACTGTGATCAGCATCAGAATCGGTACAAGCCAGAAGGTAATGGGAGAGCCACGGTACAACTACTGCTAGCCAAATAAAAACAAACCAAGATAAGCAAGCAGACCAAGTGTCAGATTGATCCACACACATCCACTTGAACCATGTCCTAAAACTTCTCAATTCATCGTACATGTGCGAACCACTTCGGACTAATACTTTTTTGTTGAGAAATTCTTCGTTCTCGTCCTCCATATAACAATACTGTCGGTGTATACAACTTAAATCCTATCGCAATACACTTCGTTTGAGAGAATAGTTATATAGGTGGTTGGACTTGGGGATAGAGGACTCATCACATGGAGACAGAGCAAAGATTGTTTATATAAAATCTGAAATGGCAATGAGCTGACTTTTAGACTTTATGTGAGGCATCTTGTGTATATAGAGGGGCAAGAAGAAAGGTGCAACATGGCAATAAATGGTTGGTTGTGTGGAATAGTGGAGTGGAGGACGACATTAATGGATGAATCTAGTTCCTATTCCTCATATTTCAATTTTCTATTTTACCACAAAAAGCAAGTCCAAAAGCAGTGTGAATCAAAAGGCTCTTCTGGATTCTTGCTATCAATTGTCATTAAATGCCGTCTTATTAATCTAAGTCCTACTGTATGTTTGGATGTCCAATTTTTGTGCCTCTTTTTTTTTTCTGTTTTTCTTCACGTACTTAACAGGTAAAGGGTGAAGCAAGTTTTTTTAGTTCCGAATTTGACTTAGAGCATCTACATTTTGTCAATATCAGAAAAAATATTTCCAAACAAGGTTCTAGTCATGTCAAATGAAAGAAGGGTAAGCAAAGAAAGGGACATTCGAAAATTACTACTTAATCTAGATTAATCTATTTAAGGAAAAACACTTCTTATCTTGGATTTCTTCATTCTTGAATTCAAGACATTTGATTAAGGGTGGAAAATTTTATTCATCCCACCATATCCGTTGTGGTACAAATAATGAATTCAATCTCTTATTAGTGAGATTCTAATTACCAACCATTCACGGAGACAAATGGTCGTGTATCGAGGAGGAAATTTTTGAGAACGACCACCAGGAGGCGTGTTTGGATGACCCTTTTGAGCTCTGACAATAGAAAACTTCTTGATAAGGAACGCTTCAACCTACCAAATGATTAATCCAAATTTATTTGACTAATAGATTTCACGATGATTAAAAAAAATATCTTTAATAGCTAAATACATTATTTTTGAGATGTAAAAAGTTATGCTCGTAGTAAAATTGTGTGGAGGGTTAGTAGGACATGCTAACAAATTCACTAAATGACGTGTCCAAATGAAAATATAAATCATTTGTGAGGGGAAAACGAAAAAATGAAAATTGAGATACAAGGATGAGTCGAGAAAGAGCAGTTGCGAGCAGTGGAATAACCAGAAATATTGTAAAGGGTGTTCAAGATTTAATATATATTTATAAAAAAGTAATATTTAACTTCTTTACATAATATATATTTTTTATATACTCCATATAATTTAACTGATTGCAAGGTGGAACTTAATTAATGGATCTTGGGATTACAGTGAAACTGTAGATAGAAGAATCCTGCTACCTAAAATCCCATGGAGCTTGTGACTTAGGGTGCACTTTTTAGTTGTCTAAACTTCCGTGATCAAAGGGTCAATTTCACAGATTTACTCCTGTGAATTTCAGTCTGAGCCACTAAAATATTCTCCTATCAAACTTGTTCATTAATTTAATTTCCAGTTTATTACTCAAAAATGTTTTAGAATATGTATGCAGTAAGCAACATTATATTTTCTAGATACAAATTTGAGATAATTGACAGAGGATATACTATGCAATATACTTGTCTAGTGACTAGTCTAAAAGAAATGCTCAACCTAAATATAAAAAAAAGGTGATGTAGACATGGCTGAATATGAGATGAAGCTATACTACACTTTGAAATTGAAAGAAAAAGGCCAGCTTGGTGTACGAAATCTCCCGCATTCACACAGAATTCGGAAAAGGGTCGCATTTCAAAAATGTATAATGTAGGCAACCTATTTGGACACAAGCATCAATGATTTGATTCGGCAGCTCTTATGACCTATATGTCACACATAAATAACTTTATTATTGCTTTAAAACTCCGTTTTACTTTAAAATTTAAAAGTTCAATTCAATTTGATCTGAATTAGAAGCTTCTTACAAAAGTTGAAACTTGTAGTACCACCATCAGGAACAAACTCAAATATTCTGTCGTTCTTTTGTCTTGTTGTCTAGATGATGGTATGATTCTATAGTCATAGTCGCGTACTCACTGTACTAAACAACTTCTCTATGGATTACCAATAAGATGATGAACGGGGTAATTTTTGTCCCTATACTTGAATGAAATTTTTTCTTGTGATGAGGTGATGCTGGTGGCGAAGCCACATACCGGTAGAATTGGGATTTCTGCTGATCCAGGATAGCTTTCTCCTAATTGGACCTTTTTGTATAGTTGCGCCATTACAAGTAAAAATAGCATGGGCTGGTCAGTTTTCGGAACTCCAGTATAATATGCTGGAGTTCAAGTATACTTATGCTGGAACTCCAGCTGTAACGACCCGGCCGGTCGTTTTAAGAATTAATAACACAATTCCCTATTAATTGCTTTTCCCGTATTTGTTTCTGCTATTTGATTTGTCGGGATGTTTGGTTTTGAGTTTCGAAAAATTTTGGGACACTTAGTCCCTAAATGAGAGTTTAAGTTTTAGAATTTTGGCCCGTAGTCGGAGCAGTGTGAAGACAACCTCAGAATGGAAATCTGTTGGTTCCGTTAGCTCAGTTGGGTGATTCCAGGCTTAGGGGCGTGTTCAGATGGTGTTTTGGAGGTCCGTAGCTAATTTAGGCTTGAAATGCCGAAAGTTGAATTTTTGAAGTTTCCGCTTCCATAGTGAGAATTTGATATCGGGGTCGGAATGAAATTCCGAAAATTGGAGTAGTTCCGTAGTATTGAATGAGACGTGCTTGCAAAATTTCAAGTCATTCGGACGAGGTTTGATAGACTTTTTGATCGAAAGCGTAATTTGAGAGTTTTTGGAGTTTTTAGGCTTGAATCCTATGTTAAATTGGTGTTTTGATGTTGTTTTGAACGTTTCGAAGGTTGGAACAAGTTTGAATGATGTTTTAGGATTTGTTGGCATGTTTGGTAGAGGTCCTGGGGGCCTCGGGTGTGCTTCGGATGCACAACAGGTCATTTTGGAACTTAGAGAAATTGCAGAAAATTGCAGCAGCCAGTTCTGGTTTCCTTCTTCACATTCGCGAGTGGAGTCTCGCGTTGCGAAGAGGAGATGGGGCTGGGGGAGGTTTAATGCTTCGCATTCGAGAAGTTTCTCCCGCAAATCTGAAAGGTCTTATACCTATGCATTCGCGATGGTGTTCCCGCATTCGCGTAGGAAGAAGAGATTGTGCACCGTGTTCGCGACTAGGGCATCGCATTCGCGATGAAAGAAAGCTGGACCAAGTGAAGTTGTGCTTCACGAACGCGAGGGTGTCACACCTCCTTTCGGCGCTACCTCACCCCGCGAAGGGCGTGGTAAAGGGGAGTTTTTCCAATTAAAGGACAATCGAAACGGGATTCGTTTATTAAGATATTCAGAGTCGCCACTTGGGAGATTTATGGTGTCCCAA